>CAMPDV010005893.1:0-23305 GCA_946699065.1 Loxodes magnus | reverse complement strand
TAAGAAAAGAAGATAGAATTTCGGTTTTATTGAGTATGCTTCGAGATAAAAGAAGTTGTAAGTATTTTGAAAAGTAAAGAAGTAAAGTAAGAAAAGAAGATAGAATTTCGGTTTTATTGAGTATGTTTTGAGATAAAAGAAGTTGTAAGTATTTTGAAAAGTGAAGAAGTAAAGTAAGAAAAGAAGATAGAATTTCGGTTTTATTGAGTATGTAATGAGATAAAAGAAGTTGTAAGTATTTTGAAAAGTAAAGAAGTAAAGTAAGAAAAGAAGATAGAATTTCGGTTTTATTGAGTATGCTTCGAGATAAAAGAAGTTGTAAGTATTTTGAAAAGTAAAGAAGTAAAGTAAGAAAAGAAGATAGAATTTCGGTTTTAAATAGTATGCTTCGAGATAAAAGAAGTTGTAAGTATTTTGAAAAGTGAAGAAGTAAAGTAAGAAAAGAAGATAGAATTTCGGTTTTATTGAGTATGTTTTGAGATAAAAGAAGTTGTAAGTATTTTGAAAAGTGAAGAAGTAAAGTAAGAAAAGAAGATAGAATTTCGGTTTTATTGAGTATGTAATGAGATAAAAGAAGTTGTAAGTATTTTGAAAAGTAAAGAAGTAAAGTAAGAAAAGAAGATAGAATTTCGGTTTTATTGAGTATGTAATGAGATAAAAGAAGTTGTAAGTATTTTGAAAAGTGAAGAAGTAAAGTAAGAAAAGAAGATAGAATTTCGGTTTTATTGAGTATGTTTTGAGATAAAAGAAGTTGTAAGTATTTTGAAAAGTGAAGAAGTAAAGTAAGAAAAGAAGATAGAATTTCGGTTTTATTGAGTATGCTTCGAGATAAAAGAAGTTGTAAGTATTTTGAAAAGTGAAGAAGTAAAGTAAGAAAAGAAGATAGAATTTCGGTTTTATTGAGTATGTTTTGAGATAAAAGAAGTTGTAAGTATTTTGAAAAGTGAAGAAGTAAAGTAAGAAAAGAAGATAGAATTTCGGTTTTATTGAGTATGTTTTGAGATAAAAGAAGTTGTAAGTATTTTGAAAAGTGAAGAAGTAAAGTAAGAAAAGAAGATAGAATTTCGGTTTTATTGAGTATGCTTCGAGATAAAAGAAGTTGTAAGTATTTTGAAAAGTGAAGAAGTAAAGTAAGAAAAGAAGATAGAATTTCGGTTTTATTGAGTATGCTTCGAGATAAAAGAAGTTGTAAGTATTTTGAAAAGTGAAGAAGTAAAGTAAGAAAAGAAGATAGAATTTCGGTTTTATTGAGTATGTTTTGAGATAAAAGAAGTTGTAAGTATTTTGAAAAGTGAAGAAGTAAAGTAAGAAAAGAAGATAGAATTTCGGTTTTATTGAGTATGTAATGAGATATAAGAAGATGTAAGTATTTTGAAAAGTGAAGAAGTAAAGTAAGAAAAGAAGATAGAATTTCGGTTTTATTGAGTATGCTTTGAGATAAAAGAAGTTGTAAGTATTTTGAAAAGTGAAGAAGTAAAGTAAGAAAAGAAGATAGAATTTCGGTTTTATTGAGTATGTTTTGAGATAAAAGAAGTTGTAAGTATTTTGAAAAGTGAAGAAGTAAAGTAAGAAAAGAAGATAGAATTTCGGTTTTAAAGAGTATGCTTTGAGATAAAAGAAGTTGTAAGTATTTTGAAAAGTGAAGAAGTAAAGTAAGAAAAGAAGATAGAATTTCGGTTTTATTAGTATGTTTTGAGATAAAAGAAGTTGTAAGTATTTTGAAAAGTGAAGAAGTAAAGTAAGAAAAGAAGATAGAATTTCGGTTTTAAGTAGTATGTAATGAGATATAAGAAGATGTAAGTATTTTGAAAAGTGAAGAAGTAAAGTAAGAAAAGAAGATAGAATTTCGGTTTTATTGAGTATGTTTTGAGATAAAAGAAGTTGTAAGTATTTTGAAAAGTGAAGAAGTAAAGTAAGAAAAGAAGATAGAATTTCGGTTTTATTGAGTATGTTTTGAGATAAAAGAAGTTGTAAGTATTTTGAAAAGTGAAGAAGTAAAGTAAGAAAAGAAGATAGAATTTCGGTTTTAAGTAGTATGCTTTGAGATAAAAGAAGTTGTAAGTATTTTGAAAAGTGAAGAAGTAAAGTAAGAAAAGAAGATAGAATTTCGGTTTTAAGAGTATGTTTTGAGATAAAAGAAGTTGTAAGTATTTTGAAAAGTGAAGAAGTAAAGTAAGAAAAGAAGATAGAATTTCGGTTTTATTGAGTATGTTTTGAGATAAAAGAAGTTGTAAGTATTTTGAAAAGTGAAGAAGTAAAGTAAGAAAAGAAGATAGAATTTCGGTTTTAAGTAGTATGCTTTGAGATAAAAGAAGTTGTAAGTATTTTGAAAAGTGAAGAAGTAAAGTAAGAAAAGAAGATAGAATTTCGGTTTTATTGAGTATGTTTTGAGATAAAAGAAGTTGTAAGTATTTTGAAAAGTGAAGAAGTAAAGTAAGAAAAGAAGATAGAATTTCGGTTTTATTGAGTATGTTTTGAGATAAAAGAAGTTGTAAGTATTTTGAAAAGTGAAGAAGTAAAGTAAGAAAAGAAGATAGAATTTCGGTTTTATTGAGTATGCTTTGAGATAAAAGAAGTTGTAAGTATTTTGAAAAGTAAAGAAGTAAAGTAAGAAAAGAAGATAGAATTTCGGTTTTAAAGAGTATGCTTTGAGATAAAAGAAGTTGTAAGTATTTTGAAAAGTGAAGAAGTAAAGTAAGAAAAGAAGATAGAATTTCGGTTTTATTGAGTATGTTTTGAGATAAAAGAAGTTGTAAGTATTTTGAAAAGTGAAGAAGTAAAGTAAGAAAAGAAGATAGAATTTCGGTTTTATTGAGTATGTAATGAGATAAAAGAAGTTGTAAGTATTTTGAAAAGTGAAGAAGTAAAGTAAGAAAAGAAGATAGAATTTCGGTTTTATTGAGTATGCTTTGAGATAAAAGAAGTTGTAAGTATTTTGAAAAGTGAAGAAGTAAAGTAAGAAAAGAAGATAGAATTTCGGTTTTAAGTGAGTATGATTTGAGATAAAAGAAGTTGTAAGTATTTTGAAAAGTGAAGAAGTAAAGTAAGAAAAGAAGATAGAATTTCGGTTTTATTGAGTATGCTTTGAGATAAAAGAAGTTGTAAGTATTTTGAAAAGTGAAGAAGTAAAGTAAGAAAAGAAGATAGAATTTCGGTTTTATTGAGTATGTTTTGAGATAAAAGAAGTTGTAAGTATTTTGAAAAGTGAAGAAGTAAAGTAAGAAAAGAAGATAGAATTTCGGTTTTATTGAGTATGCTTCGAGATAAAAGAAGTTGTAAGTATTTTGAAAAGTAAAGAAGTAAAGTAAGAAAAGAAGATAGAATTTCGGTTTTATTGAGTATGTTTTGAGATAAAAGAAGTTGTAAGTATTTTGAAAAGTGAAGAAGTAAAGTAAGAAAAGAAGATAGAATTTCGGTTTTATTGAGTATGTAATGAGATAAAAGAAGTTGTAAGTATTTTGAAAAGTGAAGAAGTAAAGTAAGAAAAGAAGATAGAATTTCGGTTTTATTGAGTATGTAATGAGATAAAAGAAGTTGTAAGTATTTTGAAAAGTGAAGAAGTAAAGTAAGAAAAGAAGATAGAATTTCGGTTTTAAATAGTATGCTTCGAGATAAAAGAAGTTGTAAGTATTTTGAAAAGTGAAGAAGTAAAGTAAGAAAAGAAGATAGAATTTCGGTTTTATTGAGTATGTAATGAGATAAAAGAAGTTGTAAGTATTTTGAAAAGTGAAGAAGTAAAGTAAGAAAAGAAGATAGAATTTCGGTTTTATTGAGTATGCTTTGAGATAAAAGAAGTTGTAAGTATTTTGAAAAGTGAAGAAGTAAAGTAAGAAAAGAAGATAGAATTTCGGTTTTAAAGAGTATGCTTTGAGATAAAAGAAGTTGTAAGTATTTTGAAAAGTGAAGAAGTAAAGTAAGAAAAGAAGATAGAATTTCGGTTTTAAGTAGTATGTTTTGAGATAAAAGAAGTTGTAAGTATTTTGAAAAGTGAAGAAGTAAAGTAAGAAAAGAAGATAGAATTTCGGTTTTAAGTAGTATGTTTTGAGATAAAAGAAGTTGTAAGTATTTTGAAAAGTGAAGAAGTAAAGTAAGAAAAGAAGATAGAATTTCGGTTTTAAGTAGTATGTTTTGAGATAAAAGAAGTTGTAAGTATTTTGAAAAGTGAAGAAGTAAAGTAAGAAAAGAAGATAGAATTTCGGTTTTATTGAGTATGCTTTGAGATAAAAGAAGTTGTAAGTATTTTGAAAAGTAAAGAAGTAAAGTAAGAAAAGAAGATAGAATTTCGGTTTTATTGAGTATGTTTTGAGATAAAAGAAGTTGTAAGTATTTTGAAAAGTGAAGAAGTAAAGTAAGAAAAGAAGATAGAATTTCGGTTTTATTGAGTATGTTTTGAGATAAAGAAGTTGTAAGTATTTTGAAAAGTAAAGAAGTAAAGTAAGAAAAGAAGATAGAATTTCGGTTTTATTGAGTATGCTTCGAGATAAAAGAAGTTGTAAGTATTTTGAAAAGTGAAGAAGTAAAGTAAGAAAAGAAGATAGAATTTCGGTTTTATTAGTATGTTTTGAGATAAAAGAAGTTGTAAGTATTTTGAAAAGTGAAGAAGTAAAGTAAGAAAAGAAGATAGAATTTCGGTTTTATTGAGTATGCTTCGAGATAAAAGAAGTTGTAAGTATTTTGAAAAGTGAAGAAGTAAAGTAAGAAAAGAAGATAGAATTTCGGTTTTATTGAGTATGCTTTGAGATAAAAGAAGTTGTAAGTATTTTGAAAAGTGAAGAAGTAAAGTAAGAAAAGAAGATAGAATTTCGGTTTTATTGAGTATGTTTTGAGATAAAAGAAGTTGTAAGTATTTTGAAAAGTGAAGAAGTAAAGTAAGAAAAGAAGATAGAATTTCGGTTTTATTGAGTATGTAATGAGATAAAAGAAGTTGTAAGTATTTTGAAAAGTGAAGAAGTAAAGTAAGAAAAGAAGATAGAATTTCGGTTTTATTGAGTATGTTTTGAGATAAAAGAAGTTGTAAGTATTTTGAAAAGTGAAGAAGTAAAGTAAGAAAAGAAGATAGAATTTCGGTTTTATTGAGTATGTTTTGAGATAAAAGAAGTTGTAAGTATTTTGAAAAGTGAAGAAGTAAAGTAAGAAAAGAAGATAGAATTTCGGTTTTATTGAGTATGTTTTGAGATAAAAGAAGTTGTAAGTATTTTGAAAAGTGAAGAAGTAAAGTAAGAAAAGAAGATAGAATTTCGGTTTTATTGAGTATGTTTTGAGATAAAAGAAGTTGTAAGTATTTTGAAAAGTGAAGAAGTAAAGTAAGAAAAGAAGATAGAATTTCGGTTTTATTGAGTATGCTTTGAGATAAAAGAAGTTGTAAGTATTTTGAAAAGTGAAGAAGTAAAGTAAGAAAAGAAGATAGAATTTCGGTTTTAAGTAGTATGCTTCGAGATAAAAGAAGTTGTAAGTATTTTGAAAAGTAAAGAAGTAAAGTAAGAAAAGAAGATAGAATTTCGGTTTTATTGAGTATGCTTCGAGATAAAAGAAGTTGTAAGTATTTTGAAAAGTGAAGAAGTAAAGTAAGAAAAGAAGATAGAATTTCGGTTTTATTGAGATATGTAAGTATTTTGAGATAAAAGAAGAAGATAGAATGTAAGTATGCTTTGAGAAAGTGAAGAAGTGAAAGTAAGAAAAGAAGATAGAATTTCGGTTTTATTGAGTATGTTTGAGATAAAAGAAGTTGTAAGTATTTTGAAAAGTGAAGAAGTAAAGTAAGAAAAGAAGATAGAATTTCGGTTTTATTGAGTATGTTTTGAGATAAAAGAAGTTGTAAGTATTTTGAAAAGTGAAGAAGTAAAGTAAGAAAAGAAGATAGAATTTCGGTTTTATTGAGTATGTTTTGAGATAAAAGAAGTTGTAAGTATTTTGAAAAGTGAAGAAGTAAAGTAAGAAAAGAAGATAGAATTTCGGTTTTATTGAGTATGTTTTGAGATAAAAGAAGTTGTAAGTATTTTGAAAAGTGAAGAAGTAAAGTAAGAAAAGAAGATAGAATTTCGGTTTTATTGAGTATGTAATGAGATAAAAGAAGTTGTAAGTATTTTGAAAAGTGAAGAAGTAAAGTAAGAAAAGAAGATAGAATTTCGGTTTTATTGAGTATGCTTTGAGATAAAAGAAGTTGTAAGTATTTTGAAAAGTAAAGAAGTAAAGTAAGAAAAGAAGATAGAATTTCGGTTTTAAGTAGTATGTTTTGAGATAAAAGAAGTTGTAAGTATTTTGAAAAGTGAAGAAGTAAAGTAAGAAAAGAAGATAGAATTTCGGTTTTATTGAGTATGCTTCGAGATAAAAGAAGTTGTAAGTATTTTGAAAAGTGAAGAAGTAAAGTAAGAAAAGAAGATAGAATTTCGGTTTTATTGAGTATGTTTTGAGATAAAAGAAGTTGTAAGTATTTTGAAAAGTGAAGAAGTAAAGTAAGAAAAGAAGATAGAATTTCGGTTTTAAGTGAGTATGTTTTGAGATAAAAGAAGTTGTAAGTATTTTGAAAAGTGAAGAAGTAAAGTAAGAAAAGAAGATAGAATTTCTTTGAGATAAAAGAAGTTGTAAGTATTTTGAAAAGTGAAGAAGTAAAGTAAGAAAAGAAGATAGAATTTCGGTTTTATTGAGTATGTTTTGAGATAAAAGAAGTTGTAAGTATTTTGAAAAGTGAAGAAGTAAAGTAAGAAAAGAAGATAGAATTTCGGTTTTATTGAGTATGCTTTTGAGATAAAAGAAGTTGTAAGTATTTTGAAAAGTGAAGAAGTAAAGTAAGAAAAGAAGATAGAATTTCGAGTTTTAAGTAGTATGTAAAGAAGAGAAGATTTGAGATAAAAGAAGTTGTAAGTATTTTGAAAAGTGAAGAAGTAAAGTAAGAAAAGAAGATAGAATTTCGGTTTTATTGAGTATGTAAGTTTGAGTATAAAAGAAGTTGTAAGTATTTTGAAAAGTGAAGAAGTAAAGTAAGAAAAGAAGATAGAATTTCGGTTTTATTGAGTATGTAATGAGATAAAAGAAGTTGTAAGTATTTTGAAAAGTGAAGAAGTAAAGTAAGAAAAGAAGATAGAATTTCGGTTTTATTGAGTATGTTTTGAGATAAAAGAAGTTGTAAGTATTTTGAAAAGTGAAGAAGTAAAGTAAGAAAAGAAGATAGAATTTCGGTTTTATTGAGTATGTTTGAGATAAAAGAAGTTGTAAGTATTTTGAAAAGTGAAGAAGTAAAGTAAGAAAAGAAGATAGAATTTCGGTTTTATTGAGTATGCTTCGAGATAAAAGAAGTTGTAAGTATTTTGAAAAGTGAAGAAGTAAAGTAAGAAAAGAAGATAGAATTTCGGTTTTATTGAGTATGCTTTTGAAGATAAAAGAAGTTGTAAGTATTTTGAAAAGTGAAGAAGTAAAGTAAGAAAAGAAGATAGAATTTCGGTTTTATTGAGTATGTTTTGAGATAAAAGAAGTTGTAAGTATTTTGAAAAGTGAAGAAGTAAAGTAAGAAAAGAAGATAGAATTTCGGTTTTATTGAGTATGTAATGAGATAAAAGAAGTTGTAAGTATTTTGAAAAGTGAAGAAGTAAAGTAAGAAAAGAAGATAGAATTTCGGTTTTATTGAGTATGTTTTGAGATAAAAGAAGTTGTAAGTATTTTGAAAAGTAAAGAAGTAAAGTAAGAAAAGAAGATAGAATTTCGGTTTTATTGAGTATGTTTTGAGATAAAAGAAGTTGTAAGTATTTTGAAAAGTGAAGAAGTAAAGTAAGAAAAGAAGATAGAATTTCGGTTTTATTGAGTATGCTTTGAGATAAAAGAAGTTGTAAGTATTTTGAAAAGTGAAGAAGTAAAGTAAGAAAAGAAGATAGAATTTCGGTTTTATTAGTATGTTTTGAGATAAAAGAAGTTGTAAGTATTTTGAAAAGTGAAGAAGTAAAGTAAGAAAAGAAGATAGAATTTCGGTTTTATTGAGTATGTTTTGAGATAAAAGAAGTTGTAAGTATTTTGAAAAGTGAAGAAGTAAAGTAAGAAAAGAAGATAGAATTTCGGTTTTATTGAGTATGTTTTGAGATAAAAGAAGTTGTAAGTATTTTGAAAAGTGAAGAAGTAAAGTAAGAAAAGAAGATAGAATTTCGGTTTTATTGAGTATGTTTTGAGATAAAAGAAGTTGTAAGTATTTTGAAAAGTGAAGAAGTAAAGTAAGAAAAGAAGATAGAATTTCGGTTTTATTGAGTATGTAATGAGATAAAAGAAGTTGTAAGTATTTTGAAAAGTGAAGAAGTAAAGTAAGAAAAGAAGATAGAATTTCGGTTTTAAGTAGAGTATGCTTTGAGATAAAAGAAGTTGTAAGTATTTTGAAAAGTGAAGAAGTAAAGTAAGAAAAGAAGATAGAATTTCGGTTTTATTGAGTATGCTTCGAGATAAAAGAAGTTGTAAGTATTTTGAAAAGTGAAGAAGTAAAGTAAGAAAAGAAGATAGAATTTCGGTTTTAAGTAGTATGTTTTGAGATAAAAGAAGTTGTAAGTATTTTGAAAAGTGAAGAAGTAAAGTAAGAAAAGAAGATAGAATTTCGGTTTTATTGAGTATGTAATTGAGATAAAAGAAGTTGTAAGTATTTTGAAAAGTGAAGAAGTAAAGTAAGAAAAGAAGATAGAATTTCGGTTTTATTGAGTATGCTTTGAGATAAAAGAAGTTGTAAGTATTTTGAAAAGTGAAGAAGTAAAGTAAGAAAAGAAGATAGAATTTCGGTTTTATTGAGTATGTTTTGAGATAAAAGAAGTTGTAAGTATTTTGAAAAGTGAAGAAGTAAAGTAAGAAAAGAAGATAGAATTTCGGTTTTATTGAGTATGTTTTGAGATAAAAGAAGTTGTAAGTATTTTGAAAAGTGAAGAAGTAAAGTAAGAAAAGAAGATAGAATTTCGGTTTTATTGAGTATGTTTTGAGATAAAAGAAGTTGTAAGTATTTTGAAAAGTGAAGAAGTAAAGTAAGAAAAGAAGATAGAATTTCGGTTTTATTGAGTATGTTTTGAGATAAAAGAAGTTGTAAGTATTTTGAAAAGTGAAGAAGTAAAGTAAGAAAAGAAGATAGAATTTCGGTTTTATTGAGTATGTAATGAGATAAAAGAAGTTGTAAGTATTTTGAAAAGTGAAGAAGTAAAGTAAGAAAAGAAGATAGAATTTCGGTTTTATTGAGTATGTTTTGAGATAAAAGAAGTTGTAAGTATTTTGAAAAGTGAAGAAGTAAAGTAAGAAAAGAAGATAGAATTTCGGTTTTATTGAGTATGTAATGAGATAAAAGAAGTTGTAAGTATTTTGAAAAGTGAAGAAGTAAAGTAAGAAAAGAAGATAGAATTTCGGTTTTATTGAGTATGTTTTGAGATAAAAGAAGTTGTAAGTATTTTGAAAAGTGAAGAAGTAAAGTAAGAAAAGAAGATAGAATTTCGGTTTTAAGTAGTATGCTTTGAGATATAAGAAGTTGTAAGTATTTTGAAAAGTGAAGAAGTAAAGTAAGAAAAGAAGATAGAATTTCGGTTTTATTGAGTATGCTTCGAGATAAAAGAAGTTGTAAGTATTTTGAAAAGTGAAGAAGTAAAGTAAGAAAAGAAGATAGAATTTCGGTTTTAAGTAGTATGTTTTGAGATAAAAGAAGTTGTAAGTATTTTGAAAAGTGAAGAAGTAAAGTAAGAAAAGAAGATAGAATTTCGGTTTTATTGAGTATGTTTTGAGATAAAAGAAGTTGTAAGTATTTTGAAAAGTGAAGAAGTAAAGTAAGAAAAGAAGATAGAATTTCGGTTTTATTGAGTATGTTTTGAGATAAAAGAAGTTGTAAGTATTTTGAAAAGTGAAGAAGTAAAGTAAGAAAAGAAGATAGAATTTCGGTTTTATTGAGTATGTTTTGAGATAAAAGAAGTTGTAAGTATTTTGAAAAGTGAAGAAGTAAAGTAAGAAAAGAAGATAGAATTTCGGTTTTATTGAGTATGTAATGAGATTTGAGATAAAAGAAGTTATAGAATCAAAACATACTCAATAAAACCGAAATTCTATCTTCTTTTCTTACTTTACTTCTTCACTTTTCAAAATACTTACAACTTCTTTTATCTCGATTACATACTCAATAAAACCGAAATTCTATCTTCTTTTCTTACTTTACTTCTTCACTTTTCAAAATACTTACAACTTCTTTTATCTCATTACATACTACTAAAACCGAAATTCTATCTTCTTTTCTTACTTTACTTCTTCACTTTTCAAAATACTTACAACTTCTTTTATCTCAAAACATACTACTAAAACCGAAATTCTATCTTCTTTTCTTACTTTACTTCTTCACTTTTCAAAATACTTACAACTTCTTTTATCTCAAAACATACTCAATAAAACCGAAATTCTATCTTCTTTTCTTACTTTACTTCTTCACTTTTCAAAATACTTACAACTTCTTTTATCTCGATTACATACTCAATAAAACCGAAATTCTATCTTCTTTTCTTACTTTACTTCTTCACTTTTCAAAATACTTACAACTTCTTTTATCTCAAAACATACTACTTAAAACCGAAATTCTATCTTCTTTTCTTACTTTACTTCTTCACTTTTCAAAATACTTACAACTTCTTTTATCTCAAAGCATACTCAATAAAACCGAAATTCTATCTTCTTTTCTTACTTTACTTCTTCACTTTTCAAAATACTTACAACTTCTTTTATCTCAAAGCATACTCAATAAAACCGAAATTCTATCT
This sequence comes from Loxodes magnus, assembly GCA_946699065.1. Taxonomy (NCBI): domain Eukaryota; phylum Ciliophora; class Karyorelictea; order Loxodida; family Loxodidae; genus Loxodes; species Loxodes magnus. The sequence continues at coordinate 12,566 of CAMPDV010005893.1, read as the reverse complement.
TCTTTTCTTACTTTACTTCTTCACTTTTCAAAATACTTACAACTTCTTTTATCTCAAAACATACTCAATAAAACCGAAATTCTATCTTCTTTTCTTACTTTACTTCTTCACTTTTCAAAATACTTACAACTTCTTTTATCTCAAAGCATACTCAATAAAACCGAAATTCTATCTTCTTTTCTTACTTTACTTCTTCACTTTTCAAAATACTTACAACTTCTTTTATCTCAAAGCATACTCAATAAAACCGAAATTCTATCTTCTTTTCTTACTTTACTTCTTCACTTTTCAAAATACTTACAACTTCTTTTATCTCAAAGCATACTCAATTAAAACCGAAATTCTATCTTCTTTTCTTACTTTACTTCTTCACTTTTCAAAATACTTACAACTTCTTTTATCTCAAAACATACTCAATAAAACCGAAATTCTATCTTCTTTTCTTACTTTACTTCTTCACTTTTCAAAATACTTACAACTTCTTTTATCTCAAAGCATACTCAATAAAACCGAAATTCTATCTTCTTTTCTTACTTTACTTCTTCACTTTTCAAAATACTTACAACTTCTTTTATCTCAAAGCATACTCAATAAAACCGAAATTCTATCTTCTTTTCTTACTTTACTTCTTCACTTTTCAAAATACTTACAACTTCTTTTATCTCAAAGCATACTCAATAAAACCGAAATTCTATCTTCTTTTCTTACTTTACTTCTTCACTTTTCAAAATACTTACAACTTCTTTTATCTCAAAGCATACTCAATAAAACCGAAATTCTATCTTCTTTTCTTACTTTACTTCTTCACTTTTCAAAATACTTACAACTTCTTTTATCTCAAAGCATACTCAATAAAACCGAAATTCTATCTTCTTTTCTTACTTTACTTCTTCACTTTTCAAAATACTTACAACTTCTTTTATCTCAAAACATACTCAATAAAACCGAAATTCTATCTTCTTTTCTTACTTTACTTCTTCACTTTTCAAAATACTTACAACTTCTTTTATCTCAAAACATACTCAATAAAACCGAAATTCTATCTTCTTTTCTTACTTTACTTCTTCACTTTTCAAAATACTTACAACTTCTTTTATCTCAAAGCATACTCAATAAAACCGAAATTCATACTACTTAAAACCGAAATTCTATCTTCTTTTCTTACTTTACTTCTTCACTTTTCAAAATACTTACAACTTCTTTTATCTCAAAGCATACTCAATAAAACCGAAATTCTATCTTCTTTTCTTACTTTACTTCTTCACTTTTCAAAATACTTACAACTTCTTTTATCTCAAATACTTAAAACCGAACTTCTTCTTTTCTTACTCTTCTTCAAAAATACTTACAACTTCTTTTATCTCGAAGCATACTACTTAAAACCGAAATTCTATCTTCTTTTCTTACTTTACTTCTTCACTTTTCAAAATACTTACAACTTCTTTTATCTCAAAACATACTCAATAAAACCGAAATTCTATCTTCTTTTCTTACTTTACTTCTTCACTTTTCAAAATACTTACAACTTCTTTTATCTCAAAACATACTCAATAAAACCGAAATTCTATCTTCTTTTCTTACTTTACTTCTTCACTTTTCAAAATACTTACAACTTCTTTTATCTCAAAACATACTCAATAAAACCGAAATTCTATCTTCTTTTCTTACTTTACTTCTTCACTTTTCAAAATACTTACAACTTCTTTTATCTCAAAGCATACTCAATAAAACCGAAATTCTATCTTCTTTTCTTACTTTACTTCTTCACTTTTCAAAATACTTACAACTTCTTTTATCTCAAAACATACTCAATAAAACCGAAATTCTATCTTCTTTTCTTACTTTACTTCTTTACTTTTCAAAATACTTACAACTTCTTTTATCTCAAAACATACTCAATTAAAACCGAAATTCTATCTTCTTTTCTTACTTTACTTCTTCACTTTTCAAAATACTTACAACTTCTTTTATCTCAAAACATACTCAATAAAACCGAAATTCTATCTTCTTTTCTTACTTTACTTCTTCACTTTTCAAAATACTTACAACTTCTTTTATCTCAAAACATACTCAATAAAACCGAAATTCTATCTTCTTTTCTTACTTTACTTCTTCACTTTTCAAAATACTTACAACTTCTTTTATCTCAAAGCATACTCAATAAAACCGAAATTCTATCTTCTTTTCTTACTTTACTTCTTCACTTTTCAAAATACTTACAACTTCTTTTATCTCAAAACATACTCAATAAAACCGAAATTCTATCTTCTTTTCTTACTTTACTTCTTCACTTTTCAAAATACTTACAACTTCTTTTATCTCAAAACATACTCAATAAAACCGAAATTCTATCTTCTTTTCTTACTTTACTTCTTCACTTTTCAAAATACTTACAACTTCTTTTATCTCAAAGCATACTCTTAAAACCGAAATTCTATCTTCTTTTCTTACTTTACTTCTTCACTTTTCAAAATACTTACAACTTCTTTTATCTCAAAGCATACTCAATAAAACCGAAATTCTATCTTCTTTTCTTACTTTACTTCTTCACTTTTCAAAATACTTACAACTTCTTTTATCTCAAACTTAAAACCGCATACTCAATAAAACCGAAATTCTATCTTCTTTTCTTACTTTACTTCTTCACTTTTCAAAATACTTACAACTTCTTTTATCTCAAAACATACTCAATTTAAAACCGAAATTCTATCTTCTTTTCTTACTTTACTTCTTCACTTTTCAAAATACTTACAACTTCTTTTATCTCAAAACATACTCAATAAAACCGAAATTCTATCTTCTTTTCTTACTTTACTTCTTCACTTTTCAAAATACTTACAACTTCTTTTATCTCAAAACATACTCAATAAAACCGAAATTCTATCTTCTTTTCTTACTTTACTTCTTCACTTTTCAAAATACTTACAACTTCTTTTATCTCATTAGCATACTCAATAAAACCGAAATTCTATCTTCTTTTCTTACTTTACTTCTTCACTTTTCAAAATACTTACAACTTCTTTTATCTCGAAACATACTCAATAAAACCGAAATTCTATCTTCTTTTCTTACTTTACTTCTTCACTTTTCAAAATACTTACAACTTCTTTTATCTCAAAACATACTACTTAAAACCGAAATTCTATCTTCTTTTCTTACTTTACTTCTTCACTTTTCAAAATACTTACAACTTCTTTTATCTCAAAACATACTCAATAAAACCGAAATTCTATCTTCTTTTCTTACTTTACTTCTTCACTTTTCAAAATACTTACAACTTCTTTTATCTCAAAACATACTCAATAAAACCGAAATTCTATCTTCTTTTCTTACTTTACTTCTTCACTTTTCAAAATACTTACAACTTCTTTTATCTCAAAGCATACTCAATAAAACCGAAATTCTATCTTCTTTTCTTACTTTACTTCTTCACTTTTCAAAATACTTACAACTTCTTTTATCTCAAAACATACTCAATAAAACCGAAATTCTATCTTCTTTTCTTACTTTACTTCTTCACTTTTCAAAATACTTACAACTTCTTTTATCTCGAAGCATACTCAATAACTACTTCTTCAAACCGAAATTCTATCTTCTTTTCTTACTTTACTTCTTCACTTTTCAAAATACTTACAACTTCTTTTATCTCATTACATACTCAATAAAACCGAAATTCTATCTTCTTTTCTTACTTTACTTCTTCACTTTTCAAAATACTTACAACTTCTTTTATCTCAAAACATACTCAATAAAACCGAAATTCTATCTTCTTTTCTTACTTTACTTCTTCACTTTTCAAAATACTTACAACTTCTTTTATCTCAAAGCATACTCAATAAAACCGAAATTCTATCTTCTTTTCTTACTTTACTTCTTCACTTTTCAAAATACTTACAACTTCTTTTATCTCAAAGCATACTCAATAAAACCGAAATTCTATCTTCTTTTCTTACTTTACTTCTTCACTTTTCAAAATACTTACAACTTCTTTTATCTCGAAGCATACTACTTAAAACCGAAATTCTATCTTCTTTTCTTACTTTACTTCTTCACTTTTCAAAATACTTACAACTTCTTTTATCTCAAAACATACTCAATAAAACCGAAATTCTATCTTCTTTTCTTACTTTACTTCTTTACTTTTCAAAATACTTACAACTTCTTTTATCTCAAAACATACTCAATAAAACCGAAATTCTATCTTCTTTTCTTACTTTACTTCTTCACTTTTCAAAATACTTACAACTTCTTTTATCTCAAAACATACTCTTAAAACCGAAATTCTATCTTCTTTTCTTACTTTACTTCTTCACTTTTCAAAATACTTACAACTTCTTTTATCTCAAAGCATACTACTTAAAACCGAAATTCTATCTTCTTTTCTTACTTTACTTCTTCACTTTTCAAAATACTTACAACTTCTTTTATCTCAAAACATACTCAATAAAACCGAAATTCTATCTTCTTTTCTTACTTTACTTCTTCACTTTTCAAAATACTTACAACTTCTTTTATCTCAAAACATACTCAATAAAACCGAAATTCTATCTTCTTTTCTTACTTTACTTCTTCACTTTTCAAAATACTTACAACTTCTTTTATCTCAAAGCATACTCAATAAAACCGAAATTCTATCTTCTTTTCTTACTTTACTTCTTCACTTTTCAAAATACTTACAACTTCTTTTATCTCAAAGCATACTCAATAAAACCGAAATTCTATCTTCTTTTCTTACTTTACTTCTTCACTTTTCAAAATACTTACAACTTCTTTTATCTCAAAACATACTCAATAAAACCGAAATTCTATCTTCTTTTCTTACTTTACTTCTTCACTTTTCAAAATACTTACAACTTCTTTTATCTCAAAACATACTCAATAAAACCGAAATTCTATCTTCTTTTCTTACTTTACTTCTTTACTTTTCAAAATACTTACAACTTCTTTTATCTCAAAACATACTCAATAAAACCGAAATTCTATCTTCTTTTCTTACTTTACTTCTTCACTTTTCAAAATACTTACAACTTCTTTTATCTCAAAGCATACTCAATAAAACCGAAATTCTATCTTCTTTTCTTACTTTACTTCTTCACTTTTCAAAATACTTACAACTTCTTTTATCTCAAAGCATACTCAATAAAACCGAAATTCTATCTTCTTTTCTTACTTTACTTCTTTACTTTTCAAAATACTTACAACTTCTTTTATCTCAAAGCATACTCAATAAAACCGAAATTCTATCTTCTTTTCTTACTTTACTTCTTCACTTTTCAAAATACTTACAACTTCTTTTATCTCAAAACATACTCAATAAAACCGAAATTCTATCTTCTTTTCTTACTTTACTTCTTTACTTTTCAAAATACTTACAACTTCTTTTATCTCAAAGCATACTACAATAAAACCGAAATTCTATCTTCTTTTCTTACTTTACTTCTTCACTTTTCAAAATACTTACAACTTCTTTTATCTCAAAACATACTCAATAAAACCGAAATTCTATCTTCTTTTCTTACTTTACTTCTTCACTTTTCAAAATACTTACAACTTCTTTTATCTCAAAACATACTCAATAAAACCGAAATTCTATCTTCTTTTCTTACTTTACTTCTTTACTTTTCAAAATACTTACAACTTCTTTTATCTCAAAGCATACTCAATAAAACCGAAATTCTATCTTCTTTTCTTACTTTACTTCTTCACTTTTCAAAATACTTACAACTTCTTTTATCTCGAAGCATACTACTTAAAACCGAAATTCTATCTTCTTTTCTTACTTTACTTCTTCACTTTTCAAAATACTTACAACTTCTTTTATCTCAAAACATACTCAATAAAACCGAAATTCTATCTTCTTTTCTTACTTTACTTCTTTACTTTTCAAAATACTTACAACTTCTTTTATCTCAAAGCATACTCAATAAAACCGAAATTCTATCTTCTTTTCTTACTTTACTTCTTCACTTTTCAAAATACTTACAACTTCTTTTATCTCAAAACATACTCAATAAAACCGAAATTCTATCTTCTTTTCTTACTTTACTTCTTTACTTTTCAAAATACTTACAACTTCTTTTATCTCAAAACATACTCAATAAAACCGAAATTCTATCTTCTTTTCTTACTTTACTTCTTCACTTTTCAAAATACTTACAACTTCTTTTATCTCAAAGCATACTACTTAAAACCGAAATTCTATCTTCTTTTCTTACTTTACTTCTTCACTTTTCAAAATACTTACAACTTCTTTTATCTCAAAACATACTCAATAAAACCGAAATTCTATCTTCTTTTCTTACTTTACTTCTTCACTTTTCAAAATACTTACAACTTCTTTTATCTCAAAACATACTCAATAAAACCGAAATTCTATCTTCTTTTCTTACTTTACTTCTTCACTTTTCAAAATACTTACAACTTCTTTTATCTCAAAACATACTACTTAAAACCGAAATTCTATCTTCTTTTCTTACTTTACTTCTTCACTTTTCAAAATACTTACAACTTCTTTTATCTCAAAGCATACTCAATAAAACCGAAATTCTATCTTCTTTTCTTACTTTACTTCTTTACTTTTCAAAATACTTACAACTTCTTTTATCTCAAAACATACTCAATAAAACCGAAATTCTATCTTCTTTTCTTACTTTACTTCTTTACTTTTCAAAATACTTACAACTTCTTTTATCTCAAAGCATACTCAATAAAACCGAAATTCTATCTTCTTTTCTTACTTTACTTCTTCACTTTTCAAAATACTTACAACTTCTTTTATCTCAAAACATACTCAATAAAACCGAAATTCTATCTTCTTTTCTTACTTTACTTCTTCACTTTTCAAAATACTTACAACTTCTTTTATCTCAAAGCATACTACTTAAAACCGAAATTCTATCTTCTTTTCTTACTTTACTTCTTCACTTTTCAAAATACTTACAACTTCTTTTATCTCAAAACATACTCAATAAAACCGAAATTCTATCTTCTTTTCTTACTTTACTTCTTTACTTTTCAAAATACTTACAACTTCTTTTATCTCGAAGCATACTCAATAAAACCGAAATTCTATCTTCTTTTCTTACTTTACTTCTTCACTTTTCAAAATACTTACAACTTCTTTTATCTCAAAACATACTCAATAAAACCGAAATTCTATCTTCTTTTCTTACTTTACTTCTTTACTTTTCAAAATACTTACAACTTCTTTTATCTCAAAGCATACTCAATAAAACCGAAATTCTATCTTCTTTTCTTACTTTACTTCTTCACTTTTCAAAATACTTACAACTTCTTTTATCTCGAAGCATACTACTTAAAACCGAAATTCTATCTTCTTTTCTTACTTTACTTCTTTACTTTTCAAAATACTTACAACTTCTTTTATCTCAAAGCATACTCAATAAAACCGAAATTCTATCTTCTTTTCTTACTTTACTTCTTCACTTTTCAAAATACTTACAACTTCTTTTATCTCAAAACATACTCAATAAAACCGAAATTCTATCTTCTTTTCTTACTTTACTTCTTCACTTTTCAAAATACTTACAACTTCTTTTATCTCGAAGCATACTACTTAAAACCGAAATTCTATCTTCTTTTCTTACTTTACTTCTTCACTTTTCAAAATACTTACAACTTCTTTTATCTCAAAACATACTCAATAAAACCGAAATTCTATCTTCTTTTCTTACTTTACTTCTTTACTTTTCAAAATACTTACAACTTCTTTTATCTCAAAACATACTCAATAAAACCGAAATTCTATCTTCTTTTCTTACTTTACTTCTTCACTTTTCAAAATACTTACAACTTCTTTTATCTCAAAACATACTCAATAAAACCGAAATTCTATCTTCTTTTCTTACTTTACTTCTTTACTTTTCAAAATACTTACAACTTCTTTTATCTCAAAGCATACTACTTAAAACCGAAATTCTATCTTCTTTTCTTACTTTACTTCTTTACTTTTCAAAATACTTACAACTTCTTTTATCTCAAAGCATACTCAATAAAACCGAAATTCTATCTTCTTTTCTTACTTTACTTCTTTACTTTTCAAAATACTTACAACTTCTTTTATCTCAAAACATACTCAATAAAACCGAAATTCTATCTTCTTTTCTTACTTTACTTCTTCACTTTTCAAAATACTTACAACTTCTTTTATCTCGAAGCATACTCTTAAAACCGAAATTCTATCTTCTTTTCTTACTTTACTTCTTTACTTTTCAAAATACTTACAACTTCTTTTATCTCGAAGCATACTCAATAAAACCGAAATTCTATCTTCTTTTCTTACTTTACTTCTTCACTTTTCAAAATACTTACAACTTCTTTTATCTCAAAGCATACTCAATAAAACCGAAATTCTATCTTCTTTTCTTACTTTACTTCTTTACTTTTCAAAATACTTACAACTTCTTTTATCTCAAAGCATACTCAATAAAACCGAAATTCTATCTTCTTTTCTTACTTTACTTCTTTACTTTTCAAAATACTTACAACTTCTTTTATCTCAAAACATACTCAATAAAACCGAAATTCTATCTTCTTTTCTTACTTTACTTCTTTACTTTTCAAAATACTTACAACTTCTTTTATCTCAAAACATACTCAATAAAACCGAAATTCTATCTTCTTTTCTTACTTTACTTCTTCACTTTTCAAAATACTTACAACTTCTTTTATCTCAAAACATACTACAATAAAACCGAAATTCTATCTTCTTTTCTTACTTTACTTCTTTACTTTTCAAAATACTTACAACTTCTTTTATCTCAAAACATACTCAATAAAACCGAAATTCTATCTTCTTTTCTTACTTTACTTCTTCACTTTTCAAAATACTTACAACTTCTTTTATCTCAAAACATACTCAATAAAACCGAAATTCTATCTTCTTTTCTTACTTTACTTCTTTACTTTTCAAAATACTTACAACTTCTTTTATCTCAAAGCATACTCAATAAAACCGAAATTCTATCTTCTTTTCTTACTTTACTTCTTTACTTTTCAAAATACTTACAACTTCTTTTATCTCGAAGCATACTCAATAAAACCGAAATTCTATCTTCTTTTCTTACTTTACTTCTTCACTTTTCAAAATACTTACAACTTCTTTTATCTCAAAGCATACTCAATAAAACCGAAATTCTATCTTCTTTTCTTACTTTACTTCTTTACTTTTCAAAATACTTACAACTTCTTTTATCTCAAAGCATACTACTTAAAACCGAAATTCTATCTTCTTTTCTTACTTTACTTCTTCACTTTTCAAAATACTTACAACTTCTTTTATCTCAAAACATACTCAATAAAACCGAAATTCTATCTTCTTTTCTTACTTTACTTCTTCACTTTTCAAAATACTTACAACTTCTTTTATCTCAAAGCATACTCAATAAAACCGAAATTCTATCTTCTTTTCTTACTTTACTTCTTCACTTTTCAAAATACTTACAACTTCTTTTATCTCAAAACATACTCAATAAAACCGAAATTCTATCTTCTTTTCTTACTTTACTTCTTCACTTTTCAAAATACTTACAACTTCTTTTATCTCAAAACATACTCAATAAAACCGAAATTCTATCTTCTTTTCTTACTTTACTTCTTCACTTTTCAAAATACTTACAACTTCTTTTATCTCGAAGCATACTCAATAAAACCGAAATTCTATCTTCTTTTCTTACTTTACTTCTTCACTTTTCAAAATACTTACAACTTCTTTTATCTCAAAGCATACTACTTAAAACCGAAATTCTATCTTCTTTTCTTACTTTACTTCTTTACTTTTCAAAATACTTACAACTTCTTTTATCTCAAAGCATACTACTTAAAACCGAAATTCTATCTTCTTTTCTTACTTTACTTCTTTACTTTTCAAAATACTTACAACTTCTTTTATCTCAAAGCATACTCAATAAAACCGAAATTCTATCTTCTTTTCTTACTTTACTTCTTTACTTTTCAAAATACTTACAACTTCTTTTATCTCAAAACATACTCAATAAAACCGAAATTCTATCTTCTTTTCTTACTTTACTTCTTCACTTTTCAAAATACTTACAACTTCTTTTATCTCAAAGCATACTACTTAAAACCGAAATTCTATCTTCTTTTCTTACTTTACTTCTTTACTTTTCAAAATACTTACAACTTCTTTTATCTCGAAGCATACTCAATAAAACCGAAATTCTATCTTCTTTTCTTACTTTACTTCTTCACTTTTCAAAATACTTACAACTTCTTTTATCTCAAAACATACTCAATAAAACCGAAATTCTATCTTCTTTTCTTACTTTACTTCTTTACTTTTCAAAATACTTACAACTTCTTTTATCTCAAAGCATACTCAATAAAACCGAAATTCTATCTTCTTTTCTTACTTTACTTCTTTACTTTTCAAAATACTTACAACTTCTTTTATCTCGAAGCATACTCAATAAAACCGAAATTCTATCTTCTTTTCTTACTTTACTTCTTCACTTTTCAAAATACTTACAACTTCTTTTATCTCAAAGCATACTCAATAAAACCGAAATTCTATCTTCTTTTCTTACTTTACTTCTTTACTTTTCAAAATACTTACAACTTCTTTTATCTCAAAGCATACTCAATAAAACCGAAATTCTATCTTCTTTTCTTACTTTACTTCTTCACTTTTCAAAATACTTACAACTTCTTTTATCTCAAAACATACTCAATAAAACCGAAATTCTATCTTCTTTTCTTACTTTACTTCTTCACTTTTCAAAATACTTACAACTTCTTTTATCTCAAAGCATACTACTTAAAACCGAAATTCTATCTTCTTTTCTTACTTTACTTCTTTACTTTTCAAAATACTTACAACTTCTTTTATCTCAAAACATACTCAATAAAACCGAAATTCTATCTTCTTTTCTTACTTTACTTCTTCACTTTTCAAAATACTTACAACTTCTTTTATCTCAAAACATACTCAATAAAACCGAAATTCTATCTTCTTTTCTTACTTTACTTCTTTACTTTTCAAAATACTTACAACTTCTTTTATCTCAAAGCATACTACTTAAAACCGAAATTCTATCTTCTTTTCTTACTTTACTTCTTTACTTTTCAAAATACTTACAACTTCTTTTATCTCAAAGCATACTCAATAAAACCGAAATTCTATCTTCTTTTCTTACTTTACTTCTTTACTTTTCAAAATACTTACAACTTCTTTTATCTCAAAGCATACTCAATAAAACCGAAATTCTATCTTCTTTTCTTACTTTACTTCTTCACTTTTCAAAATACTTACAACTTCTTTTATCTCAAAGCATACTCAATAAAACCGAAATTCTATCTTCTTTTCTTACTTTACTTCTTTACTTTTCAAAATACTTACAACTTCTTTTATCTCATTACATACTCAATAAAACCGAAATTCTATCTTCTTTTCTTACTTTACTTCTTCACTTTTCAAAATACTTACAACTTCTTTTATCTCAAAACATACTCAATAAAACCGAAATTCTATCTTCTTTTCTTACTTTACTTCTTTACTTTTCAAAATACTTACAACTTCTTTTATCTCAAAGCATACTCAATAAAACCGAAATTCTATCTTCTTTTCTTACTTTACTTCTTTACTTTTCAAAATACTTACAACTTCTTTTATCTCAAAGCATACTACAATAAAACCGAAATTCTATCTTCTTTTCTTACTTTACTTCTTTACTTTTCAAAATACTTACAACTTCTTTTATCTCAAAACATACTCAATAAAACCGAAATTCTATCTTCTTTTCTTACTTTACTTCTTTACTTTTCAAAATACTTACAACTTCTTTTATCTCAAAGCATACTACAATAAAACCGAAATTCTATCTTCTTTTCTTACTTTACTTCTTCACTTTTCAAAATACTTACAACTTCTTTTATCTCAAAACATACTCAATAAAACCGAAATTCTATCTTCTTTTCTTACTTTACTTCTTTACTTTTCAAAATACTTACAACTTCTTTTATCTCAAAGCATACTACTTAAAACCGAAATTCTATCTTCTTTTCTTACTTTACTTCTTTACTTTTCAAAATACTTACAACTTCTTTTATCTCAAAACATACTCAATAAAACCGAAATTCTATCTTCTTTTCTTACTTTACTTCTTTACTTTTCAAAATACTTACAACTTCTTTTATCTCAAAGCATACTCAATAAAACCGAAATTCTATCTTCTTTTCTTACTTTACTTCTTTACACTTTTCAAAATACTTACTTTACTTCTTTACTATACTTACAACTTCTTTTATCTCACATACTCAATAAAACCGAAATTCTATCTTCTTTTCTTACTTTACTTCTTCACTTTTCAAAATACTTACAACTTCTTTTATCTCAAAACATACTCAATAAAACCGAAATTCTATCTTCTTTTCTTACTTTACTTCTTTACTTTTCAAAATACTTACAACTTCTTTTATCTCAAAGCATACTACAATAAAACCGAAATTCTATCTTCTTTTCTTACTTTACTTCTTTACTTTTCAAAATACTTACAACTTCTTTTATCTCAAAACATACTCAATAAAAC
>CAMPDV010005892.1:0-24625 GCA_946699065.1 Loxodes magnus | reverse complement strand
TTTTCGTAGCAAGCACTAAAATATAAGTTAGAATATCCAAAATGTTAGTAATAATGTCATGATTACGAATCTGTATTCGATTTGTCAAGATATGCTTGTAGATGAAAGTTAGCCTATAGAAAAGTGAAGAAGTAAAGTAAGAAAAGAAGATAGAATTTCAGTTTTAAGGAGTATGCTTTGAGAAGTAATAAGTATTTAGAAAAGTGAAGAAGTAAAGTAAGAAAAGAATATCTAATGATAAGTTTTCGTAGCAAGCACTAAAATATAAGTTAGAATATCCAAAATGTTAGTAATAATGTCATGATTACGAATCTGTATTCGATTTGTCAAGATATGCTTGTAGATGAAAGTTAGCCTATAGAAAAGTGAAGAAGTAAAGTAAGAAAAGAAGATAGAATTTCAGTTTTAAGGAGTATGCTTTGAGAAGTAATAAGTATTTAGAAAAGTGAAGAAGTAAAGTAAGAAAAGAATATCTAATGATAAGTTTTCGTAGCAAGCACTAAAATATAAGTTAGAATATCCAAAATGTTAGTAATAATGTCATGATTACGAATCTGTATTCGATTTGTCAAGATATGCTTGTAGATGAAAGTTAGCTATAGAAAAGTGAAGAAGTAAAGTAAGAAAAGAAGATAGAATTTCAGTTTTAAGGAGTATGCTTTGAGAAGTAATAAGTATTTAGAAAAGTGAAGAAGTAAAGTAAGAAAAGAATATCTAATGATAAGTTTTCGTAGCAAGCACTAAAATATAAGTTAGAATATCCAAAATGTTAGTAATAATGTCATGATTACGAATCTGTATTCGATTTGTCAAGATATGCTTGTAGATGAAAGTTAGCCTATAGAAAAGTGAAGAAGTAAAGTAAGAAAAGAAGATAGAATTTCAGTTTTAAGGAGTATGCTTTGAGAAGTAATAAGTATTTAGAAAAGTGAAGAAGTAAAGTAAGAAAAGAATATCTAATGATAAGTTTTCGTAGCAAGCACTAAAATATAAGTTAGAATATCCAAAATGTTAGTAATAATGTCATGATTACGAATCTGTATTCGATTTGTCAAGATATGCTTGTAGATGAAAGTTAGCTATAGAAAAGTGAAGAAGTAAAGTAAGAAAAGAAGATAGAATTTCAGTTTTAAGGAGTATGCTTTGAGAAGTAATAAGTATTTAGAAAAGTGAAGAAGTAAAGTAAGAAAAGAATATCTAATGATAAGTTTTCGTAGCAAGCACTAAAATATAAGTTAGAATATCCAAAATGTTAGTAATAATGTCATGATTACGAATCTGTATTCGATTTGTCAAGATATGCTTGTAGATGAAAGTTAGCTATAGAAAAGTGAAGAAGTAAAGTAAGAAAAGAAGATAGAATTTCAGTTTTAAGGAGTATGCTTTGAGAAGTAATAAGTATTTAGAAAAGTGAAGAAGTAAAGTAAGAAAAGAATATCTAATGATAAGTTTTCGTAGCAAGCACTAAAATATAAGTTAGAATATCCAAAATGTTAGTAATAATGTCATGATTACGAATCTGTATTCGATTTGTCAAGATATGCTTGTAGATGAAAGTTAGCCTATAGAAAAGTGAAGAAGTAAAGTAAGAAAAGAAGATAGAATTTCAGTTTTAAGGAGTATGCTTTGAGAAGTAATAAGTATTTAGAAAAGTGAAGAAGTAAAGTAAGAAAAGAATATCTAATGATAAGTTTTCGTAGCAAGCACTAAAATATAAGTTAGAATATCCAAAATGTTAGTAATAATGTCATGATTACGAATCTGTATTCGATTTGTCAAGATATGCTTGTAGATGAAAGTTAGCCTATAGAAAAGTGAAGAAGTAAAGTAAGAAAAGAAGATAGAATTTCAGTTTTAAGGAGTATGCTTTGAGAAGTAATAAGTATTTAGAAAAGTGAAGAAGTAAAGTAAGAAAAGAATATCTAATGATAAGTTTTCGTAGCAAGCACTAAAATATAAGTTAGAATATCCAAAATGTTAGTAATAATGTCATGATTACGAATCTGTATTCGATTTGTCAAGATATGCTTGTAGATGAAAGTTAGCTATAGAAAAGTGAAGAAGTAAAGTAAGAAAAGAAGATAGAATTTCAGTTTTAAGGAGTATGCTTTGAGAAGTAATAAGTATTTAGAAAAGTGAAGAAGTAAAGTAAGAAAAGAATATCTAATGATAAGTTTTCGTAGCAAGCACTAAAATATAAGTTAGAATATCCAAAATGTTAGTAATAATGTCATGATTACGAATCTGTATTCGATTTGTCAAGATATGCTTGTAGATGAAAGTTAGCCTATAGAAAAGTGAAGAAGTAAAGTAAGAAAAGAAGATAGAATTTCAGTTTTAAGGAGTATGCTTTGAGAAGTAATAAGTATTTAGAAAAGTGAAGAAGTAAAGTAAGAAAAGAATATCTAATGATAAGTTTTCGTAGCAAGCACTAAAATATAAGTTAGAATATCCAAAATGTTAGTAATAATGTCATGATTACGAATCTGTATTCGATTTGTCAAGATATGCTTGTAGATGAAAGTTAGCTATAGAAAAGTGAAGAAGTAAAGTAAGAAAAGAAGATAGAATTTCAGTTTTAAGGAGTATGCTTTGAGAAGTAATAAGTATTTAGAAAAGTGAAGAAGTAAAGTAAGAAAAGAATATCTAATGATAAGTTTTCGTAGCAAGCACTAAAATATAAGTTAGAATATCCAAAATGTTAGTAATAATGTCATGATTACGAATCTGTATTCGATTTGTCAAGATATGCTTGTAGATGAAAGTTAGCCTATAGAAAAGTGAAGAAGTAAAGTAAGAAAAGAAGATAGAATTTCAGTTTTAAGGAGTATGCTTTGAGAAGTAATAAGTATTTAGAAAAGTGAAGAAGTAAAGTAAGAAAAGAATATCTAATGATAAGTTTTCGTAGCAAGCACTAAAATATAAGTTAGAATATCCAAAATGTTAGTAATAATGTCATGATTACGAATCTGTATTCGATTTGTCAAGATATGCTTGTAGATGAAAGTTAGCTATAGAAAAGTGAAGAAGTAAAGTAAGAAAAGAAGATAGAATTTCAGTTTTAAGGAGTATGCTTTGAGAAGTAATAAGTATTTAGAAAAGTGAAGAAGTAAAGTAAGAAAAGAATATCTAATGATAAGTTTTCGTAGCAAGCACTAAAATATAAGTTAGAATATCCAAAATGTTAGTAATAATGTCATGATTACGAATCTGTATTCGATTTGTCAAGATATGCTTGTAGATGAAAGTTAGCTATAGAAAAGTGAAGAAGTAAAGTAAGAAAAGAAGATAGAATTTCAGTTTTAAGGAGTATGCTTTGAGAAGTAATAAGTATTTAGAAAAGTGAAGAAGTAAAGTAAGAAAAGAATATCTAATGATAAGTTTTCGTAGCAAGCACTAAAATATAAGTTAGAATATCCAAAATGTTAGTAATAATGTCATGATTACGAATCTGTATTCGATTTGTCAAGATATGCTTGTAGATGAAAGTTAGCCTATAGAAAAGTGAAGAAGTAAAGTAAGAAAAGAAGATAGAATTTCAGTTTTAAGGAGTATGCTTTGAGAAGTAATAAGTATTTAGAAAAGTGAAGAAGTAAAGTAAGAAAAGAATATCTAATGATAAGTTTTCGTAGCAAGCACTAAAATATAAGTTAGAATATCCAAAATGTTAGTAATAATGTCATGATTACGAATCTGTATTCGATTTGTCAAGATATGCTTGTAGATGAAAGTTAGCCTATAGAAAAGTGAAGAAGTAAAGTAAGAAAAGAAGATAGAATTTCAGTTTTAAGGAGTATGCTTTGAGAAGTAATAAGTATTTAGAAAAGTGAAGAAGTAAAGTAAGAAAAGAATATCTAATGATAAGTTTTCGTAGCAAGCACTAAAATATAAGTTAGAATATCCAAAATGTTAGTAATAATGTCATGATTACGAATCTGTATTCGATTTGTCAAGATATGCTTGTAGATGAAAGTTAGCTATAGAAAAGTGAAGAAGTAAAGTAAGAAAAGAAGATAGAATTTCAGTTTTAAGGAGTATGCTTTGAGAAGTAATAAGTATTTAGAAAAGTGAAGAAGTAAAGTAAGAAAAGAATATCTAATGATAAGTTTTCGTAGCAAGCACTAAAATATAAGTTAGAATATCCAAAATGTTAGTAATAATGTCATGATTACGAATCTGTATTCGATTTGTCAAGATATGCTTGTAGATGAAAGTTAGCCTATAGAAAAGTGAAGAAGTAAAGTAAGAAAAGAAGATAGAATTTCAGTTTTAAGGAGTATGCTTTGAGAAGTAATAAGTATTTAGAAAAGTGAAGAAGTAAAGTAAGAAAAGAATATCTAATGATAAGTTTTCGTAGCAAGCACTAAAATATAAGTTAGAATATCCAAAATGTTAGTAATAATGTCATGATTACGAATCTGTATTCGATTTGTCAAGATATGCTTGTAGATGAAAGTTAGCTATAGAAAAGTGAAGAAGTAAAGTAAGAAAAGAAGATAGAATTTCAGTTTTAAGGAGTATGCTTTGAGAAGTAATAAGTATTTAGAAAAGTGAAGAAGTAAAGTAAGAAAAGAATATCTAATGATAAGTTTTCGTAGCAAGCACTAAAATATAAGTTAGAATATCCAAAATGTTAGTAATAATGTCATGATTACGAATCTGTATTCGATTTGTCAAGATATGCTTGTAGATGAAAGTTAGCCTATAGAAAAGTGAAGAAGTAAAGTAAGAAAAGAAGATAGAATTTCAGTTTTAAGGAGTATGCTTTGAGAAGTAATAAGTATTTAGAAAAGTGAAGAAGTAAAGTAAGAAAAGAATATCTAATGATAAGTTTTCGTAGCAAGCACTAAAATATAAGTTAGAATATCCAAAATGTTAGTAATAATGTCATGATTACGAATCTGTATTCGATTTGTCAAGATATGCTTGTAGATGAAAGTTAGCCTATAGAAAAGTGAAGAAGTAAAGTAAGAAAAGAAGATAGAATTTCAGTTTTAAGGAGTATGCTTTGAGAAGTAATAAGTATTTAGAAAAGTGAAGAAGTAAAGTAAGAAAAGAATATCTAATGATAAGTTTTCGTAGCAAGCACTAAAATATAAGTTAGAATATCCAAAATGTTAGTAATAATGTCATGATTACGAATCTGTATTCGATTTGTCAAGATATGCTTGTAGATGAAAGTTAGCTATAGAAAAGTGAAGAAGTAAAGTAAGAAAAGAAGATAGAATTTCAGTTTTAAGGAGTATGCTTTGAGAAGTAATAAGTATTTAGAAAAGTGAAGAAGTAAAGTAAGAAAAGAATATCTAATGATAAGTTTTCGTAGCAAGCACTAAAATATAAGTTAGAATATCCAAAATGTTAGTAATAATGTCATGATTACGAATCTGTATTCGATTTGTCAAGATATGCTTGTAGATGAAAGTTAGCTATAGAAAAGTGAAGAAGTAAAGTAAGAAAAGAAGATAGAATTTCAGTTTTAAGGAGTATGCTTTGAGAAGTAATAAGTATTTAGAAAAGTGAAGAAGTAAAGTAAGAAAAGAATATCTAATGATAAGTTTTCGTAGCAAGCACTAAAATATAAGTTAGAATATCCAAAATGTTAGTAATAATGTCATGATTACGAATCTGTATTCGATTTGTCAAGATATGCTTGTAGATGAAAGTTAGCCTATAGAAAAGTGAAGAAGTAAAGTAAGAAAAGAAGATAGAATTTCAGTTTTAAGGAGTATGCTTTGAGAAGTAATAAGTATTTAGAAAAGTGAAGAAGTAAAGTAAGAAAAGAATATCTAATGATAAGTTTTCGTAGCAAGCACTAAAATATAAGTTAGAATATCCAAAATGTTAGTAATAATGTCATGATTACGAATCTGTATTCGATTTGTCAAGATATGCTTGTAGATGAAAGTTAGCCTATAGAAAAGTGAAGAAGTAAAGTAAGAAAAGAAGATAGAATTTCAGTTTTAAGGAGTATGCTTTGAGAAGTAATAAGTATTTAGAAAAGTGAAGAAGTAAAGTAAGAAAAGAATATCTAATGATAAGTTTTCGTAGCAAGCACTAAAATATAAGTTAGAATATCCAAAATGTTAGTAATAATGTCATGATTACGAATCTGTATTCGATTTGTCAAGATATGCTTGTAGATGAAAGTTAGCTATAGAAAAGTGAAGAAGTAAAGTAAGAAAAGAAGATAGAATTTCAGTTTTAAGGAGTATGCTTTGAGAAGTAATAAGTATTTAGAAAAGTGAAGAAGTAAAGTAAGAAAAGAATATCTAATGATAAGTTTTCGTAGCAAGCACTAAAATATAAGTTAGAATATCCAAAATGTTAGTAATAATGTCATGATTACGAATCTGTATTCGATTTGTCAAGATATGCTTGTAGATGAAAGTTAGCTATAGAAAAGTGAAGAAGTAAAGTAAGAAAAGAAGATAGAATTTCAGTTTTAAGGAGTATGCTTTGAGAAGTAATAAGTATTAGAAAAGTGAAGAAGTAAAGTAAGAAAAGAATATCTAATGATAAGTTTTCGTAGCAAGCACTAAAATATAAGTTAGAATATCCAAAATGTTAGTAATAATGTCATGATTACGAATCTGTATTCGATTTGTCAAGATATGCTTGTAGATGAAAGTTAGCTATAGAAAAGTGAAGAAGTAAAGTAAGAAAAGAAGATAGAATTTCAGTTTTAAGGAGTATGCTTTGAGAAGTAATAAGTATTTAGAAAAGTGAAGAAGTAAAGTAAGAAAAGAATATCTAATGATAAGTTTTCGTAGCAAGCACTAAAATATAAGTTAGAATATCCAAAATGTTAGTAATAATGTCATGATTACGAATCTGTATTCGATTTGTCAAGATATGCTTGTAGATGAAAGTTAGCTATAGAAAAGTGAAGAAGTAAAGTAAGAAAAGAAGATAGAATTTCAGTTTTAAGGAGTATGCTTTGAGAAGTAATAAGTATTTAGAAAAGTGAAGAAGTAAAGTAAGAAAAGAATATCTAATGATAAGTTTTCGTAGCAAGCACTAAAATATAAGTTAGAATATCCAAAATGTTAGTAATAATGTCATGATTACGAATCTGTATTCGATTTGTCAAGATATGCTTGTAGATGAAAGTTAGCCTATAGAAAAGTGAAGAAGTAAAGTAAGAAAAGAAGATAGAATTTCAGTTTTAAGGAGTATGCTTTGAGAAGTAATAAGTATTTAGAAAAGTGAAGAAGTAAAGTAAGAAAAGAATATCTAATGATAAGTTTTCGTAGCAAGCACTAAAATATAAGTTAGAATATCCAAAATGTTAGTAATAATGTCATGATTACGAATCTGTATTCGATTTGTCAAGATATGCTTGTAGATGAAAGTTAGCTATAGAAAAGTGAAGAAGTAAAGTAAGAAAAGAAGATAGAATTTCAGTTTTAAGGAGTATGCTTTGAGAAGTAATAAGTATTTAGAAAAGTGAAGAAGTAAAGTAAGAAAAGAATATCTAATGATAAGTTTTCGTAGCAAGCACTAAAATATAAGTTAGAATATCCAAAATGTTAGTAATAATGTCATGATTACGAATCTGTATTCGATTTGTCAAGATATGCTTGTAGATGAAAGTTAGCTATAGAAAAGTGAAGAAGTAAAGTAAGAAAAGAAGATAGAATTTCAGTTTTAAGGAGTATGCTTTGAGAAGTAATAAGTATTTAGAAAAGTGAAGAAGTAAAGTAAGAAAAGAATATCTAATGATAAGTTTTCGTAGCAAGCACTAAAATATAAGTTAGAATATCCAAAATGTTAGTAATAATGTCATGATTACGAATCTGTATTCGATTTGTCAAGATATGCTTGTAGATGAAAGTTAGCCTATAGAAAAGTGAAGAAGTAAAGTAAGAAAAGAAGATAGAATTTCAGTTTTAAGGAGTATGCTTTGAGAAGTAATAAGTATTTAGAAAAGTGAAGAAGTAAAGTAAGAAAAGAATATCTAATGATAAGTTTTCGTAGCAAGCACTAAAATATAAGTTAGAATATCCAAAATGTTAGTAATAATGTCATGATTACGAATCTGTATTCGATTTGTCAAGATATGCTTGTAGATGAAAGTTAGCTATAGAAAAGTGAAGAAGTAAAGTAAGAAAAGAAGATAGAATTTCAGTTTTAAGGAGTATGCTTTGAGAAGTAATAAGTATTTAGAAAAGTGAAGAAGTAAAGTAAGAAAAGAATATCTAATGATAAGTTTTCGTAGCAAGCACTAAAATATAAGTTAGAATATCCAAAATGTTAGTAATAATGTCATGATTACGAATCTGTATTCGATTTGTCAAGATATGCTTGTAGATGAAAGTTAGCCTATAGAAAAGTGAAGAAGTAAAGTAAGAAAAGAAGATAGAATTTCAGTTTTAAGGAGTATGCTTTGAGAAGTAATAAGTATTTAGAAAAGTGAAGAAGTAAAGTAAGAAAAGAATATCTAATGATAAGTTTTCGTAGCAAGCACTAAAATATAAGTTAGAATATCCAAAATGTTAGTAATAATGTCATGATTACGAATCTGTATTCGATTTGTCAAGATATGCTTGTAGATGAAAGTTAGCTATAGAAAAGTGAAGAAGTAAAGTAAGAAAAGAAGATAGAATTTCAGTTTTAAGGAGTATGCTTTGAGAAGTAATAAGTATTTAGAAAAGTGAAGAAGTAAAGTAAGAAAAGAATATCTAATGATAAGTTTTCGTAGCAAGCACTAAAATATAAGTTAGAATATCCAAAATGTTAGTAATAATGTCATGATTACGAATCTGTATTCGATTTGTCAAGATATGCTTGTAGATGAAAGTTAGCTATAGAAAAGTGAAGAAGTAAAGTAAGAAAAGAAGATAGAATTTCAGTTTTAAGGAGTATGCTTTGAGAAGTAATAAGTATTTAGAAAAGTGAAGAAGTAAAGTAAGAAAAGAATATCTAATGATAAGTTTTCGTAGCAAGCACTAAAATATAAGTTAGAATATCCAAAATGTTAGTAATAATGTCATGATTACGAATCTGTATTCGATTTGTCAAGATATGCTTGTAGATGAAAGTTAGCCTATTAAAAGTGAAGAAGTAAAGTAAGAAAAGAAGATAGAATTTCAGTTTTAAGGAGTATGCTTTGAGAAGTAATAAGTATTTAGAAAGTGAAGAAGTAAAGTAAGAAAAGAATATCTAATGATAAGTTTTCGTAGCAAGCACTAAAATATAAGTTAGAATATCCAAAATGTTAGTAATAATGTCATGATTACGAATCTGTATTCGATTTGTCAAGATATGCTTGTAGATGAAAGTTAGCCTATTAAAAGTGAAGAAGTAAAGTAAGAAAAGAAGATAGAATTTCAGTTTTAAGGAGTATGCTTTGAGAAGTAATAAGTATTTAGAAAAGTGAAGAAGTAAAGTAAGAAAAGAATATCTAATGATAAGTTTTCGTAGCAAGCACTAAAATATAAGTTAGAATATCCAAAATGTTAGTAATAATGTCATGATTACGAATCTGTATTCGATTTGTCAAGATATGCTTGTAGATGAAAGTTAGCCTATTAAAAGTGAAGAAGTAAAGTAAGAAAAGAAGATAGAATTTCAGTTTTAAGGAGTATGCTTTGAGAAGTAATAAGTATTTAGAAAAGTGAAGAAGTAAAGTAAGAAAAGAATATCTAATGATAAGTTTTCGTAGCAAGCACTAAAATATAAGTTAGAATATCCAAAATGTTAGTAATAATGTCATGATTACGAATCTGTATTCGATTTGTCAAGATATGCTTGTAGATGAAAGTTAGCCTATTAAAAGTGAAGAAGTAAAGTAAGAAAAGAAGATAGAATTTCAGTTTTAAGGAGTATGCTTTGAGAAGTAATAAGTATTTAGAAAAGTGAAGAAGTAAAGTAAGAAAAGAATATCTAATGATAAGTTTTCGTAGCAAGCACTAAAATATAAGTTAGAATATCCAAAATGTTAGTAATAATGTCATGATTACGAATCTGTATTCGATTTGTCAAGATATGCTTGTAGATGAAAGTTAGCTATAGAAAAGTGAAGAAGTAAAGTAAGAAAAGAAGATAGAATTTCAGTTTTAAGGAGTATGCTTTGAGAAGTAATAAGTATTTAGAAAAGTGAAGAAGTAAAGTAAGAAAAGAATATCTAATGATAAGTTTTCGTAGCAAGCACTAAAATATAAGTTAGAATATCCAAAATGTTAGTAATAATGTCATGATTACGAATCTGTATTCGATTTGTCAAGATATGCTTGTAGATGAAAGTTAGCTATAGAAAAGTGAAGAAGTAAAGTAAGAAAAGAAGATAGAATTTCAGTTTTAAGGAGTATGCTTTGAGAAGTAATAAGTATTTAGAAAAGTGAAGAAGTAAAGTAAGAAAAGAATATCTAATGATAAGTTTTCGTAGCAAGCACTAAAATATAAGTTAGAATATCCAAAATGTTAGTAATAATGTCATGATTACGAATCTGTATTCGATTTGTCAAGATATGCTTGTAGATGAAAGTTAGCCTATAGAAAAGTGAAGAAGTAAAGTAAGAAAAGAAGATAGAATTTCAGTTTTAAGGAGTATGCTTTGAGAAGTAATAAGTATTTAGAAAAGTGAAGAAGTAAAGTAAGAAAAGAATATCTAATGATAAGTTTTCGTAGCAAGCACTAAAATATAAGTTAGAATATCCAAAATGTTAGTAATAATGTCATGATTACGAATCTGTATTCGATTTGTCAAGATATGCTTGTAGATGAAAGTTAGCTATAGAAAAGTGAAGAAGTAAAGTAAGAAAAGAAGATAGAATTTCAGTTTTAAGGAGTATGCTTTGAGAAGTAATAAGTATTTAGAAAAGTGAAGAAGTAAAGTAAGAAAAGAATATCTAATGATAAGTTTTCGTAGCAAGCACTAAAATATAAGTTAGAATATCCAAAATGTTAGTAATAATGTCATGATTACGAATCTGTATTCGATTTGTCAAGATATGCTTGTAGATGAAAGTTAGCCTATAGAAAAGTGAAGAAGTAAAGTAAGAAAAGAAGATAGAATTTCAGTTTTAAGGAGTATGCTTTGAGAAGTAATAAGTATTTAGAAAAGTGAAGAAGTAAAGTAAGAAAAGAATATCTAATGATAAGTTTTCGTAGCAAGCACTAAAATATAAGTTAGAATATCCAAAATGTTAGTAATAATGTCATGATTACGAATCTGTATTCGATTTGTCAAGATATGCTTGTAGATGAAAGTTAGCTATAGAAAAGTGAAGAAGTAAAGTAAGAAAAGAAGATAGAATTTCAGTTTTAAGGAGTATGCTTTGAGAAGTAATAAGTATTTAGAAAAGTGAAGAAGTAAAGTAAGAAAAGAATATCTAATGATAAGTTTTCGTAGCAAGCACTAAAATATAAGTTAGAATATCCAAAATGTTAGTAATAATGTCATGATTACGAATCTGTATTCGATTTGTCAAGATATGCTTGTAGATGAAAGTTAGCCTATAGAAAAGTGAAGAAGTAAAGTAAGAAAAGAAGATAGAATTTCAGTTTTAAGGAGTATGCTTTGAGAAGTAATAAGTATTTAGAAAAGTGAAGAAGTAAAGTAAGAAAAGAATATCTAATGATAAGTTTTCGTAGCAAGCACTAAAATATAAGTTAGAATATCCAAAATGTTAGTAATAATGTCATGATTACGAATCTGTATTCGATTTGTCAAGATATGCTTGTAGATGAAAGTTAGCCTATAGAAAAGTGAAGAAGTAAAGTAAGAAAAGAAGATAGAATTTCAGTTTTAAGGAGTATGCTTTGAGAAGTAATAAGTATTTAGAAAAGTGAAGAAGTAAAGTAAGAAAAGAATATCTAATGATAAGTTTTCGTAGCAAGCACTAAAATATAAGTTAGAATATCCAAAATGTTAGTAATAATGTCATGATTACGAATCTGTATTCGATTTGTCAAGATATGCTTGTAGATGAAAGTTAGCCTATAGAAAAGTGAAGAAGTAAAGTAAGAAAAGAAGATAGAATTTCAGTTTTAAGGAGTATGCTTTGAGAAGTAATAAGTATTTAGAAAAGTGAAGAAGTAAAGTAAGAAAAGAATATCTAATGATAAGTTTTCGTAGCAAGCACTAAAATATAAGTTAGAATATCCAAAATGTTAGTAATAATGTCATGATTACGAATCTGTATTCGATTTGTCAAGATATGCTTGTAGATGAAAGTTAGCTATAGAAAAGTGAAGAAGTAAAGTAAGAAAAGAAGATAGAATTTCAGTTTTAAGGAGTATGCTTTGAGAAGTAATAAGTATTTAGAAAAGTGAAGAAGTAAAGTAAGAAAAGAATATCTAATGATAAGTTTTCGTAGCAAGCACTAAAATATAAGTTAGAATATCCAAAATGTTAGTAATAATGTCATGATTACGAATCTGTATTCGATTTGTCAAGATATGCTTGTAGATGAAAGTTAGCTATAGAAAAGTGAAGAAGTAAAGTAAGAAAAGAAGATAGAATTTCAGTTTTAAGGAGTATGCTTTGAGAAGTAATAAGTATTTAGAAAAGTGAAGAAGTAAAGTAAGAAAAGAATATCTAATGATAAGTTTTCGTAGCAAGCACTAAAATATAAGTTAGAATATCCAAAATGTTAGTAATAATGTCATGATTACGAATCTGTATTCGATTTGTCAAGATATGCTTGTAGATGAAAGTTAGCCTATAGAAAAGTGAAGAAGTAAAGTAAGAAAAGAAGATAGAATTTCAGTTTTAAGGAGTATGCTTTGAGAAGTAATAAGTATTTAGAAAAGTGAAGAAGTAAAGTAAGAAAAGAATATCTAATGATAAGTTTTCGTAGCAAGCACTAAAATATAAGTTAGAATATCCAAAATGTTAGTAATAATGTCATGATTACGAATCTGTATTCGATTTGTCAAGATATGCTTGTAGATGAAAGTTAGCCTATAGAAAAGTGAAGAAGTAAAGTAAGAAAAGAAGATAGAATTTCAGTTTTAAGGAGTATGCTTTGAGAAGTAATAAGTATTTAGAAAAGTGAAGAAGTAAAGTAAGAAAAGAATATCTAATGATAAGTTTTCGTAGCAAGCACTAAAATATAAGTTAGAATATCCAAAATGTTAGTAATAATGTCATGATTACGAATCTGTATTCGATTTGTCAAGATATGCTTGTAGATGAAAGTTAGCTATAGAAAAGTGAAGAAGTAAAGTAAGAAAAGAAGATAGAATTTCAGTTTTAAGGAGTATGCTTTGAGAAGTAATAAGTATTTAGAAAAGTGAAGAAGTAAAGTAAGAAAAGAATATCTAATGATAAGTTTTCGTAGCAAGCACTAAAATATAAGTTAGAATATCCAAAATGTTAGTAATAATGTCATGATTACGAATCTGTATTCGATTTGTCAAGATATGCTTGTAGATGAAAGTTAGCCTATAGAAAAGTGAAGAAGTAAAGTAAGAAAAGAAGATAGAATTTCAGTTTTAAGGAGTATGCTTTGAGAAGTAATAAGTATTTAGAAAAGTGAAGAAGTAAAGTAAGAAAAGAATATCTAATGATAAGTTTTCGTAGCAAGCACTAAAATATAAGTTAGAATATCCAAAATGTTAGTAATAATGTCATGATTACGAATCTGTATTCGATTTGTCAAGATATGCTTGTAGATGAAAGTTAGCTATAGAAAAGTGAAGAAGTAAAGTAAGAAAAGAAGATAGAATTTCAGTTTTAAGGAGTATGCTTTGAGAAGTAATAAGTATTTAGAAAAGTGAAGAAGTAAAGTAAGAAAAGAATATCTAATGATAAGTTTTCGTAGCAAGCACTAAAATATAAGTTAGAATATCCAAAATGTTAGTAATAATGTCATGATTACGAATCTGTATTCGATTTGTCAAGATATGCTTGTAGATGAAAGTTAGCCTATAGAAAAGTGAAGAAGTAAAGTAAGAAAAGAAGATAGAATTTCAGTTTTAAGGAGTATGCTTTGAGAAGTAATAAGTATTTAGAAAAGTGAAGAAGTAAAGTAAGAAAAGAATATCTAATGATAAGTTTTCGTAGCAAGCACTAAAATATAAGTTAGAATATCCAAAATGTTAGTAATAATGTCATGATTACGAATCTGTATTCGATTTGTCAAGATATGCTTGTAGATGAAAGTTAGCTATAGAAAAGTGAAGAAGTAAAGTAAGAAAAGAAGATAGAATTTCAGTTTTAAGGAGTATGCTTTGAGAAGTAATAAGTATTTAGAAAAGTGAAGAAGTAAAGTAAGAAAAGAATATCTAATGATAAGTTTTCGTAGCAAGCACTAAAATATAAGTTAGAATATCCAAAATGTTAGTAATAATGTCATGATTACGAATCTGTATTCGATTTGTCAAGATATGCTTGTAGATGAAAG
Organism: Loxodes magnus; assembly: GCA_946699065.1. Classification (NCBI taxonomy): domain Eukaryota; phylum Ciliophora; class Karyorelictea; order Loxodida; family Loxodidae; genus Loxodes; species Loxodes magnus. Next base: position 10,274 of record CAMPDV010005892.1, on the reverse strand, counting down.
TTAGCTATAGAAAAGTGAAGAAGTAAAGTAAGAAAAGAAGATAGAATTTCAGTTTTAAGGAGTATGCTTTGAGAAGTAATAAGTATTTAGAAAAGTGAAGAAGTAAGTAAGAAAAGAATATCTAATGATAAGTTTTTCGTAGCAAGCACTAAAATATAAGTTAGAATATCCAAAATGTTAGTAATAATGTCATGATTACGAATCTGTATTCGATTTGTCAAGATATGCTTGTAGATGAAAGTTAGCCTATAGAAAAGTGAAGAAGTAAAGTAAGAAAAGAAGATAGAATTTCAGTTTTAAGGAGTATGCTTTGAGAAGTAATAAGTATTTAGAAAAGTGAAGAAGTAAAGTAAGAAAAGAATATCTAATGATAAGTTTTCGTAGCAAGCACTAAAATATAAGTTAGAATATCCAAAATGTTAGTAATAATGTCATGATTACGAATCTGTATTCGATTTGTCAAGATATGCTTGTAGATGAAAGTTAGCTATAGAAAAGTGAAGAAGTAAAGTAAGAAAAGAAGATAGAATTTCAGTTTTAAGGAGTATGCTTTGAGAAGTAATAAGTATTTAGAAAAGTGAAGAAGTAAAGTAAGAAAAGAATATCTAATGATAAGTTTTCGTAGCAAGCACTAAAATATAAGTTAGAATATCCAAAATGTTAGTAATAATGTCATGATTACGAATCTGTATTCGATTTGTCAAGATATGCTTGTAGATGAAAGTTAGCTATAGAAAAGTGAAGAAGTAAAGTAAGAAAAGAAGATAGAATTTCAGTTTTAAGGAGTATGCTTTGAGAAGTAATAAGTATTTAGAAAAGTGAAGAAGTAAAGTAAGAAAAGAAGATAGAATTTCAGTTTTAAGGAGTATGCTTTGAGAGTAATAAGTATTTAGAAAAGTGAAGAAGTAAAGTAAGAAAAGAATATCTAATGATAAGTTTTCGTAGCAAGCACTAAAATATAAGTTAGAATATCCAAAATGTTAGTAATAATGTCATGATTACGAATCTGTATTCGATTTGTCAAGATATGCTTGTAGATGAAAGTTAGCCTATAGAAAAGTGAAGAAGTAAAGTAAGAAAAGAAGATAGAATTTCAGTTTTAAGGAGTATGCTTTGAGAAGTAATAAGTATTTAGAAAAGTGAAGAAGTAAAGTAAGAAAAGAATATCTAATGATAAGTTTTCGTAGCAAGCACTAAAATATAAGTTAGAATATCCAAAATGTTAGTAATAATGTCATGATTACGAATCTGTATTCGATTTGTCAAGATATGCTTGTAGATGAAAGTTAGCTATAGAAAAGTGAAGAAGTAAAGTAAGAAAAGAAGATAGAATTTCAGTTTTAAGGAGTATGCTTTGAGAAGTAATAAGTATTTAGAAAAGTGAAGAAGTAAAGTAAGAAAAGAATATCTAATGATAAGTTTTCGTAGCAAGCACTAAAATATAAGTTAGAATATCCAAAATGTTAGTAATAATGTCATGATTACGAATCTGTATTCGATTTGTCAAGATATGCTTGTAGATGAAAGTTAGCCTATAGAAAAGTGAAGAAGTAAAGTAAGAAAAGAAGATAGAATTTCAGTTTTAAGGAGTATGCTTTGAGAAGTAATAAGTATTTAGAAAAGTGAAGAAGTAAAGTAAGAAAAGAATATCTAATGATAAGTTTTCGTAGCAAGCACTAAAATATAAGTTAGAATATCCAAAATGTTAGTAATAATGTCATGATTACGAATCTGTATTCGATTTGTCAAGATATGCTTGTAGATGAAAGTTAGCCTATAGAAAAGTGAAGAAGTAAAGTAAGAAAAGAAGATAGAATTTCAGTTTTAAGGAGTATGCTTTGAGAAGTAATAAGTATTTAGAAAAGTGAAGAAGTAAAGTAAGAAAAGAATATCTAATGATAAGTTTTCGTAGCAAGCACTAAAATATAAGTTAGAATATCCAAAATGTTAGTAATAATGTCATGATTACGAATCTGTATTCGATTTGTCAAGATATGCTTGTAGATGAAAGTTAGCTATAGAAAAGTGAAGAAGTAAAGTAAGAAAAGAAGATAGAATTTCAGTTTTAAGGAGTATGCTTTGAGAAGTAATAAGTATTTAGAAAAGTGAAGAAGTAAAGTAAGAAAAGAATATCTAATGATAAGTTTTCGTAGCAAGCACTAAAATATAAGTTAGAATATCCAAAATGTTAGTAATAATGTCATGATTACGAATCTGTATTCGATTTGTCAAGATATGCTTGTAGATGAAAGTTAGCCTATAGAAAAGTGAAGAAGTAAAGTAAGAAAAGAAGATAGAATTTCAGTTTTAAGGAGTATGCTTTGAGAAGTAATAAGTATTTAGAAAAGTGAAGAAGTAAAGTAAGAAAAGAATATCTAATGATAAGTTTTCGTAGCAAGCACTAAAATATAAGTTAGAATATCCAAAATGTTAGTAATAATGTCATGATTACGAATCTGTATTCGATTTGTCAAGATATGCTTGTAGATGAAAGTTAGCTATAGAAAAGTGAAGAAGTAAAGTAAGAAAAGAAGATAGAATTTCAGTTTTAAGGAGTATGCTTTGAGAAGTAATAAGTATTTAGAAAAGTGAAGAAGTAAAGTAAGAAAAGAATATCTAATGATAAGTTTTCGTAGCAAGCACTAAAATATAAGTTAGAATATCCAAAATGTTAGTAATAATGTCATGATTACGAATCTGTATTCGATTTGTCAAGATATGCTTGTAGATGAAAGTTAGCTATAGAAAAGTGAAGAAGTAAAGTAAGAAAAGAAGATAGAATTTCAGTTTTAAGGAGTATGCTTTGAGAAGTAATAAGTATTTAGAAAAGTGAAGAAGTAAAGTAAGAAAAGAAGATAGAATTTCAGTTTTAAGGAGTATGCTTTGAGAAGTAATAAGTATTTAGAAAAGTGAAGAAGTAAAGTAAGAAAAGAATATCTAATGATAAGTTTTCGTAGCAAGCACTAAAATATAAGTTAGAATATCCAAAATGTTAGTAATAATGTCATGATTACGAATCTGTATTCGATTTGTCAAGATATGCTTGTAGATGAAAGTTAGCCTATAGAAAAGTGAAGAAGTAAAGTAAGAAAAGAAGATAGAATTTCAGTTTTAAGGAGTATGCTTTGAGAAGTAATAAGTATTTAGAAAAGTGAAGAAGTAAAGTAAGAAAAGAATATCTAATGATAAGTTTTCGTAGCAAGCACTAAAATATAAGTTAGAATATCCAAAATGTTAGTAATAATGTCATGATTACGAATCTGTATTCGATTTGTCAAGATATGCTTGTAGATGAAAGTTAGCTATAGAAAAGTGAAGAAGTAAAGTAAGAAAAGAAGATAGAATTTCAGTTTTAAGGAGTATGCTTTGAGAAGTAATAAGTATTTAGAAAAGTGAAGAAGTAAAGTAAGAAAAGAATATCTAATGATAAGTTTTCGTAGCAAGCACTAAAATATAAGTTAGAATATCCAAAATGTTAGTAATAATGTCATGATTACGAATCTGTATTCGATTTGTCAAGATATGCTTGTAGATGAAAGTTAGCTATAGAAAAGTGAAGAAGTAAAGTAAGAAAAGAAGATAGAATTTCAGTTTTAAGGAGTATGCTTTGAGAAGTAATAAGTATTTAGAAAAGTGAAGAAGTAAAGTAAGAAAAGAATATCTAATGATAAGTTTTCGTAGCAAGCACTAAAATATAAGTTAGAATATCCAAAATGTTAGTAATAATGTCATGATTACGAATCTGTATTCGATTTGTCAAGATATGCTTGTAGATGAAAGTTAGCTATAGAAAAGTGAAGAAGTAAAGTAAGAAAAGAAGATAGAATTTCAGTTTTAAGGAGTATGCTTTGAGAAGTAATAAGTATTTAGAAAAGTGAAGAAGTAAAGTAAGAAAAGAATATCTAATGATAAGTTTTCGTAGCAAGCACTAAAATATAAGTTAGAATATCCAAAATGTTAGTAATAATGTCATGATTACGAATCTGTATTCGATTTGTCAAGATATGCTTGTAGATGAAAGTTAGCTATAGAAAAGTGAAGAAGTAAAGTAAGAAAAGAAGATAGAATTTCAGTTTTAAGGAGTATGCTTTGAGAAGTAATAAGTATTTAGAAAAGTGAAGAAGTAAAGTAAGAAAAGAATATCTAATGATAAGTTTTCGTAGCAAGCACTAAAATATAAGTTAGAATATCCAAAATGTTAGTAATAATGTCATGATTACGAATCTGTATTCGATTTGTCAAGATATGCTTGTAGATGAAAGTTAGCCTATAGAAAAGTGAAGAAGTAAAGTAAGAAAAGAAGATAGAATTTCAGTTTTAAGGAGTATGCTTTGAGAAGTAATAAGTATTTAGAAAAGTGAAGAAGTAAAGTAAGAAAAGAATATCTAATGATAAGTTTTCGTAGCAAGCACTAAAATATAAGTTAGAATATCCAAAATGTTAGTAATAATGTCATGATTACGAATCTGTATTCGATTTGTCAAGATATGCTTGTAGATGAAAGTTAGCTATAGAAAAGTGAAGAAGTAAAGTAAGAAAAGAAGATAGAATTTCAGTTTTAAGGAGTATGCTTTGAGAAGTAATAAGTATTTAGAAAAGTGAAGAAGTAAAGTAAGAAAAGAATATCTAATGATAAGTTTTCGTAGCAAGCACTAAAATATAAGTTAGAATATCCAAAATGTTAGTAATAATGTCATGATTACGAATCTGTATTCGATTTGTCAAGATATGCTTGTAGATGAAAGTTAGCCTATAGAAAAGTGAAGAAGTAAAGTAAGAAAAGAAGATAGAATTTCAGTTTTAAGGAGTATGCTTTGAGAAGTAATAAGTATTTAGAAAAGTGAAGAAGTAAAGTAAGAAAAGAATATCTAATGATAAGTTTTCGTAGCAAGCACTAAAATATAAGTTAGAATATCCAAAATGTTAGTAATAATGTCATGATTACGAATCTGTATTCGATTTGTCAAGATATGCTTGTAGATGAAAGTTAGCTATAGAAAAGTGAAGAAGTAAAGTAAGAAAAGAAGATAGAATTTCAGTTTTAAGGAGTATGCTTTGAGAAGTAATAAGTATTTAGAAAAGTGAAGAAGTAAAGTAAGAAAAGAATATCTAATGATAAGTTTTCGTAGCAAGCACTAAAATATAAGTTAGAATATCCAAAATGTTAGTAATAATGTCATGATTACGAATCTGTATTCGATTTGTCAAGATATGCTTGTAGATGAAAGTTAGCTATAGAAAAGTGAAGAAGTAAAGTAAGAAAAGAAGATAGAATTTCAGTTTTAAGGAGTATGCTTTGAGAAGTAATAAGTATTTAGAAAAGTGAAGAAGTAAAGTAAGAAAAGAATATCTAATGATAAGTTTTCGTAGCAAGCACTAAAATATAAGTTAGAATATCCAAAATGTTAGTAATAATGTCATGATTACGAATCTGTATTCGATTTGTCAAGATATGCTTGTAGATGAAAGTTAGCTATAGAAAAGTGAAGAAGTAAAGTAAGAAAAGAAGATAGAATTTCAGTTTTAAGGAGTATGCTTTGAGAAGTAATAAGTATTTAGAAAAGTGAAGAAGTAAAGTAAGAAAAGAATATCTAATGATAAGTTTTCGTAGCAAGCACTAAAATATAAGTTAGAATATCCAAAATGTTAGTAATAATGTCATGATTACGAATCTGTATTCGATTTGTCAAGATATGCTTGTAGATGAAAGTTAGCCTATAGAAAAGTGAAGAAGTAAAGTAAGAAAAGAAGATAGAATTTCAGTTTTAAGGAGTATGCTTTGAGAAGTAATAAGTATTTAGAAAAGTGAAGAAGTAAAGTAAGAAAAGAATATCTAATGATAAGTTTTCGTAGCAAGCACTAAAATATAAGTTAGAATATCCAAAATGTTAGTAATAATGTCATGATTACGAATCTGTATTCGATTTGTCAAGATATGCTTGTAGATGAAAGTTAGCTATAGAAAAGTGAAGAAGTAAAGTAAGAAAAGAAGATAGAATTTCAGTTTTAAGGAGTATGCTTTGAGAAGTAATAAGTATTTAGAAAAGTGAAGAAGTAAAGTAAGAAAAGAATATCTAATGATAAGTTTTCGTAGCAAGCACTAAAATATAAGTTAGAATATCCAAAATGTTAGTAATAATGTCATGATTACGAATCTGTATTCGATTTGTCAAGATATGCTTGTAGATGAAAGTTAGCCTATAGAAAAGTGAAGAAGTAAAGTAAGAAAAGAAGATAGAATTTCAGTTTTAAGGAGTATGCTTTGAGAAGTAATAAGTATTTAGAAAAGTGAAGAAGTAAAGTAAGAAAAGAATATCTAATGATAAGTTTTCGTAGCAAGCACTAAAATATAAGTTAGAATATCCAAAATGTTAGTAATAATGTCATGATTACGAATCTGTATTCGATTTGTCAAGATATGCTTGTAGATGAAAGTTAGCCTATAGAAAAGTGAAGAAGTAAAGTAAGAAAAGAAGATAGAATTTCAGTTTTAAGGAGTATGCTTTGAGAAGTAATAAGTATTTAGAAAAGTGAAGAAGTAAAGTAAGAAAAGAATATCTAATGATAAGTTTTCGTAGCAAGCACTAAAATATAAGTTAGAATATCCAAAATGTTAGTAATAATGTCATGATTACGAATCTGTATTCGATTTGTCAAGATATGCTTGTAGATGAAAGTTAGCTATAGAAAAGTGAAGAAGTAAAGTAAGAAAAGAAGATAGAATTTCAGTTTTAAGGAGTATGCTTTGAGAAGTAATAAGTATTTAGAAAAGTGAAGAAGTAAAGTAAGAAAAGAATATCTAATGATAAGTTTTCGTAGCAAGCACTAAAATATAAGTTAGAATATCCAAAATGTTAGTAATAATGTCATGATTACGAATCTGTATTCGATTTGTCAAGATATGCTTGTAGATGAAAGTTAGCCTATAGAAAAGTGAAGAAGTAAAGTAAGAAAAGAAGATAGAATTTCAGTTTTAAGGAGTATGCTTTGAGAAGTAATAAGTATTTAGAAAAGTGAAGAAGTAAAGTAAGAAAAGAATATCTAATGATAAGTTTTCGTAGCAAGCACTAAAATATAAGTTAGAATATCCAAAATGTTAGTAATAATGTCATGATTACGAATCTGTATTCGATTTGTCAAGATATGCTTGTAGATGAAAGTTAGCCTATAGAAAAGTGAAGAAGTAAAGTAAGAAAAGAAGATAGAATTTCAGTTTTAAGGAGTATGCTTTGAGAAGTAATAAGTATTTAGAAAAGTGAAGAAGTAAAGTAAGAAAAGAATATCTAATGATAAGTTTTCGTAGCAAGCACTAAAATATAAGTTAGAATATCCAAAATGTTAGTAATAATGTCATGATTACGAATCTGTATTCGATTTGTCAAGATATGCTTGTAGATGAAAGTTAGCTATAGAAAAGTGAAGAAGTAAAGTAAGAAAAGAAGATAGAATTTCAGTTTTAAGGAGTATGCTTTGAGAAGTAATAAGTATTTAGAAAAGTGAAGAAGTAAAGTAAGAAAAGAATATCTAATGATAAGTTTTCGTAGCAAGCACTAAAATATAAGTTAGAATATCCAAAATGTTAGTAATAATGTCATGATTACGAATCTGTATTCGATTTGTCAAGATATGCTTGTAGATGAAAGTTAGCCTATAGAAAAGTGAAGAAGTAAAGTAAGAAAAGAAGATAGAATTTCAGTTTTAAGGAGTATGCTTTGAGAAGTAATAAGTATTTAGAAAAGTGAAGAAGTAAAGTAAGAAAAGAATATCTAATGATAAGTTTTCGTAGCAAGCACTAAAATATAAGTTAGAATATCCAAAATGTTAGTAATAATGTCATGATTACGAATCTGTATTCGATTTGTCAAGATATGCTTGTAGATGAAAGTTAGCTATAGAAAAGTGAAGAAGTAAAGTAAGAAAAGAAGATAGAATTTCAGTTTTAAGGAGTATGCTTTGAGAAGTAATAAGTATTTAGAAAAGTGAAGAAGTAAAGTAAGAAAAGAATATCTAATGATAAGTTTTCGTAGCAAGCACTAAAATATAAGTTAGAATATCCAAAATGTTAGTAATAATGTCATGATTACGAATCTGTATTCGATTTGTCAAGATATGCTTGTAGATGAAAGTTAGCTATAGAAAAGTGAAGAAGTAAAGTAAGAAAAGAAGATAGAATTTCAGTTTTAAGGAGTATGCTTTGAGAAGTAATAAGTATTTAGAAAAGTGAAGAAGTAAAGTAAGAAAAGAATATCTAATGATAAGTTTTCGTAGCAAGCACTAAAATATAAGTTAGAATATCCAAAATGTTAGTAATAATGTCATGATTACGAATCTGTATTCGATTTGTCAAGATATGCTTGTAGATGAAAGTTAGCCTATAGAAAAGTGAAGAAGTAAAGTAAGAAAAGAAGATAGAATTTCAGTTTTAAGGAGTATGCTTTGAGAAGTAATAAGTATTTAGAAAAGTGAAGAAGTAAAGTAAGAAAAGAATATCTAATGATAAGTTTTCGTAGCAAGCACTAAAATATAAGTTAGAATATCCAAAATGTTAGTAATAATGTCATGATTACGAATCTGTATTCGATTTGTCAAGATATGCTTGTAGATGAAAGTTAGCCTATAGAAAAGTGAAGAAGTAAAGTAAGAAAAGAAGATAGAATTTCAGTTTTAAGGAGTATGCTTTGAGAAGTAATAAGTATTTAGAAAAGTGAAGAAGTAAAGTAAGAAAAGAATATCTAATGATAAGTTTTCGTAGCAAGCACTAAAATATAAGTTAGAATATCCAAAATGTTAGTAATAATGTCATGATTACGAATCTGTATTCGATTTGTCAAGATATGCTTGTAGATGAAAGTTAGCTATAGAAAAGTGAAGAAGTAAAGTAAGAAAAGAAGATAGAATTTCAGTTTTAAGGAGTATGCTTTGAGAAGTAATAAGTATTTAGAAAAGTGAAGAAGTAAAGTAAGAAAAGAATATCTAATGATAAGTTTTCGTAGCAAGCACTAAAATATAAGTTAGAATATCCAAAATGTTAGTAATAATGTCATGATTACGAATCTGTATTCGATTTGTCAAGATATGCTTGTAGATGAAAGTTAGCCTATAGAAAAGTGAAGAAGTAAAGTAAGAAAAGAAGATAGAATTTCAGTTTTAAGGAGTATGCTTTGAGAAGTAATAAGTATTTAGAAAAGTGAAGAAGTAAAGTAAGAAAAGAATATCTAATGATAAGTTTTCGTAGCAAGCACTAAAATATAAGTTAGAATATCCAAAATGTTAGTAATAATGTCATGATTACGAATCTGTATTCGATTTGTCAAGATATGCTTGTAGATGAAAGTTAGCTATAGAAAAGTGAAGAAGTAAAGTAAGAAAAGAAGATAGAATTTCAGTTTTAAGGAGTATGCTTTGAGAAGTAATAAGTATTTAGAAAAGTGAAGAAGTAAAGTAAGAAAAGAATATCTAATGATAAGTTTTCGTAGCAAGCACTAAAATATAAGTTAGAATATCCAAAATGTTAGTAATAATGTCATGATTACGAATCTGTATTCGATTTGTCAAGATATGCTTGTAGATGAAAGTTAGCCTATAGAAAAGTGAAGAAGTAAAGTAAGAAAAGAAGATAGAATTTCAGTTTTAAGGAGTATGCTTTGAGAAGTAATAAGTATTTAGAAAAGTGAAGAAGTAAAGTAAGAAAAGAATATCTAATGATAAGTTTTCGTAGCAAGCACTAAAATATAAGTTAGAATATCCAAAATGTTAGTAATAATGTCATGATTACGAATCTGTATTCGATTTGTCAAGATATGCTTGTAGATGAAAGTTAGCTATAGAAAAGTGAAGAAGTAAAGTAAGAAAAGAAGATAGAATTTCAGTTTTAAGGAGTATGCTTTGAGAAGTAATAAGTATTTAGAAAAGTGAAGAAGTAAAGTAAGAAAAGAATATCTAATGATAAGTTTTCGTAGCAAGCACTAAAATATAAGTTAGAATATCCAAAATGTTAGTAATAATGTCATGATTACGAATCTGTATTCGATTTGTCAAGATATGCTTGTAGATGAAAGTTAGCTATAGAAAAGTGAAGAAGTAAAGTAAGAAAAGAAGATAGAATTTCAGTTTTAAGGAGTATGCTTTGAGAAGTAATAAGTATTTAGAAAAGTGAAGAAGTAAAGTAAGAAAAGAATATCTAATGATAAGTTTTCGTAGCAAGCACTAAAATATAAGTTAGAATATCCAAAATGTTAGTAATAATGTCATGATTACGAATCTGTATTCGATTT
>CAMPDV010005891.1:0-23824 GCA_946699065.1 Loxodes magnus | reverse complement strand
TTCAAATTCATAGTTAAGCTTAAGAAAAATTTATATAGATTTGTAATTGTTGTTTGATTTAATTTACTACACTACTCAAAAAAGGCTAATTCTCATTTCTTTGGAAGATTAAGTGCTTTGGCATAAAAAATTTGAATTCTAGTTAATAAATGAGCAAGTTAGTCTAGTGTTTTAGTAGAGATAAATATTAATCAACTGAGTATCCATTAATTTATTTAATAAGCTTCCTACTTGTCTAGCTTTCTATTTAGTATACATCTAATTTATGTAACATGTTATAGATCATATAAATAAAATCTCATCTATAAAATAAGAAAAATTAAGTTCTTATATACTAAAAAGAAAGAAAGTGGATATTCCTCCTTTTTTATCTATTTAATGATTCTTTAAAGGTTAAAATCTTTATTTGCTTGAGTGTTATTAAGTCAAAAGTTTATGGATATCATTTTATAACAATAAAGATAATCTAAAAGGTAATAAAAAAGATGTATAAGGTATCATTCATAAATTATGATAATTTTATGTTATTTTTAAGTGTTATTAGTTAGATAAATCAGGGTTATAGATGTATAAGCACTAATAATTATTTTTGCTTATTTAATTTAAAAAATAATACAGCAAGTTTTTCGACAGCATAAATTACTTTAGCTGCGGAAATTACTCAAGTTTTAAATAAAGATTTAAACTTTTTTAATGATATTCCTTCATTTTAATATATCTTTAGTTAAGAAAATTTAATTTAAATACTAAGCTAATTTAAGAATTTTATAATTTTCGAAAGAGATAAAGCTATATCAATTATTTTTGTTGTTGTTATATATCAGAAGAACTTTTCATGTATGGGAAATTTTATATAATAATTAAATTAATATTATTAAAGCTTAATTACACTATATATAAAGTTCTTAATTGGTAGTAGACATAAATACTCAAAAGGGCAAAATATTTCTTTTTGTGATTTTCAAATTTGTGATTGTCTTTTGTTCGAATTTTTGAGTTTACTTTTTCTACTCAATACTTTAATTTTGTGTATCATATGCCTAGATAACTTTCTAATTTCTTAATTATGAAAAAATAAAAGAGTAACTGAGTTATACCTCACTCAATATCTAGTTACTATGATATTCAAAATAATTTAATAAACCAATTAGTTATAATTATTGGAAAGGTACTATCCACTATTTTAAAGATATAAGTTTATAAGATTTCCTTACTTTATTTCTTATTACACAATTCTTTAAATTTCATTTAAGATATAACTAGTTATATTTCCTAAGGTTTTAAACAAACGGTGGCTAAAATATAAAATTTATTTTTCTTGCATACTTTTATTTTTTCTTTTATCCATTGATGAAACTAATTTTTTACTCAGCTATAATTTAGCTTATCAAATAATGATTTTAATTTCTATTTTAATATTAATATTTTGACATTTCTATCTTAAATATTATCCAAATATACACTATCATTTAAATTGTAGTTTTGTCTCTTATTATCAATTATTTTAAATAGGAAGGAGCAATCCTCCAACTGAGATTAACTTCAATTCTGGCACTCGAAAATTGGGAAAATTTGAAAGAAAAAACTGATTCTTAGCTCTGAATATAAAAAGGAGGAAAGTAAAAGAAAATTAAATGCAAAGATAGAAAATGCAGGAGAGGAAATTCCATACTTTTAAAACTTTAATTAAGCCGAAGTAAGAATAATTATTTAATGATTAATAATAAATTATATTATTTTATAACTTTATTTTCAGAAATTGACCTATTAAGGCTAATATATATTAGGAATAAAACATTGTTTATGTGAAAATTTTATAGATTTATTAATAAAACTAAAACTAAATTACTATAAATAAATATTTATCTATTCTATCTTTTCTGTGTAATCTTAAGAATATCAATTTTCTCTTTAAATAAATTTTAATTTTTACTTAATTTTATAAAAATATAAATATAAAATTATTTTTAAGCAATAAAGTTATCACCTAATATTTTAATTAAAATTTTCTTTGAATGAATATGATTTTATCAAATAAACTAATATTATAAAATAATGGATTTTAAATATTTTATTTAAATAAACAAAAAATAAAAAAGTAATTATTTAAATTTTCTTAATTTTAAATATGAAATAATATAAAATAATATAAAATAAGATATAATTAATTAAGATTTTTAAATAGTTAATTTTTACTAATCATAAAATTAGCATATTATTTATTATAAATTAATTTTATTTAGAGATTAAAATATATCATTTAAAATATTTAGTGACTAAACTTAAATATGCTTATATTTTTATTTTGTTACAATTTTTTGTAAGATTATTTGGAAAAAATTTATAAAAGAATAATTAAAAGATAAGCAATATCTAATCTTTTTGCTTATTTTCTAGAATGTTTATTTATATTTTATTAGTTTTTAAATTGGATTATAAACTAAAGTTATAAAGTTAATGTAAAATAAATTATACCTGATTAATTATTTATATAAAGTAAAATATTTTATACTTGCAATTCTTAATTAATTTATTTATTTTCTAGAATATAAATTTTAAATAAGAATAATTTTAATATTATAAACTTTTATTTACAAATAGACAAGCCATAATAACTTATATTGCTTATTTATTAATTTTAATTATTTTAATTAAATTTTATTTAAATCAATTTAGTCTATAAAGTGAGAATCTAATTCATTATTTTTCAATTTAGATATTATAATTATATGCAAAATTTTAACTTTCTAAAGCTTTTTACAATTTTTTAAACTAATTGTTTCTTAAAAAGCAACTTTGTTAAATAAAGGTTGAAATTAGCTTTTAATTATTCAATGTAAACATTGTAAAATGAGCAAATAATTATTTACGATTTAATTAATGTAAGCGATTTGTATTTTTTTGTAAAAGATTATGTAAATTAGATTATAGTTGAATAATGGTAATAAAATTAAAGATATTAAAGCTATTTAATTTATACTTTTAATTATAAACTCATAATTAAAAAAAATTCAATCTTCTGCTGCCTTTTTCTCTTCTTTATTCTCTTCTTCTTTATAGAACTAAATGATAGTTAGTTCCTCTTTGCTTGAGATTTATTAAAATTAAATTGCTTAATTGTCTGACTTATAAAAAGGTTTTTTGAAAAAGATACTTTCATCGTTAGAAAATGGATTGTGAGTTAAGGATACTGAAATATCTACCTTCTTGTGAGATTTTTATTCTTCAATATCTTCTTGAGGTTATGTCTGTATTTTAAATTCCTCTTTTATGGAACTATCCTAAAATGAAATTGAATCTTCGTTTAAATAATATAAGAACAAGTTACTATTATTACCAAAAACATTATGCTGCAAATAGGTCTATAGAGAAAAGTTCTTCTAGTCGAATAGAAAGTTTTCTTTGGTTAGTTATTTCTAAGCTTGAAATTTTCTAAAATTGAGATAAAGGAATTAGTTATTAATGTAATGATGCATTAAGTGATCGTTTTTCTTTAATTAAAATACCCATCTAAATAAATAAGTTTCATCTAGCTCGAAAATTGTTAGCAAAGTTTGATATTTTCTCTAAAATTTGTAGCCTACCAAAATACTTATAAGACATCCAAATATGAATAATATTATTCATATTCTTATGTCTATGACAAGACTAGATAGACTTATTCTAAAAATTTGAATAATGGCGTGATTTATATTGCAGCTGAGAAGGATTAGTATTCATACATTCACTTTTGGATAAGAGCAAGGCCAAGATTTGTAAGTATAGTAAAACAATATTACCAAGATTAATAGGTAAATAACAGAATACGCAAATTAATGATTCTGGAACATTAAGTTAAATGTAACTAAAATCATCTAAAATACTCTATACCCAACTAAATAATTCTTTTCATACTTTATTTTCATAACGTATCCGTATAATTCTTGTCATATCAGAACTGTTTAAGTTCCAAAAATTGTATATGCAAAAAAGCAGAAAGAGCATATTACAACGAATAAAAGGTGACTTCCTTATCAACATTCTCAATTGCAATCTTTGTAATGGAAAGATTCTTAATACTCTAAGTTACCACTTTTATTCTTATCTACTCCTTCCAAGCAAATAAATAAATCCATAAAATTTCAGTTAAGAGGAAGGTAAAAACTATAAGCCAAAAATGGTCCAAAGTAATAAGAAAAACTTCCTATAAACTAAAAAAATTATCTTTTCTAGAATTCGAGTTTCAAAATTGTGGAAAAAAAGCAGAGAATCCAAATAAAAGTTACAGTACATGCTACTAATTAGTTAGAATATTATCTATTATTTGAAACTCAAAAAATGTTTACGAAATCTAATTTAGCACAACTCGTTATAAATTCTGCTGTGAAACCATACTCTGATATATCTGGACCTACAGAAATGATTTATAAAAAGTACAAAACTAGATGTAAAATATAAATGAAATCTCAACTAGACATTACTAAACATCTATCTAGTCTAATAAATTTATAATTACTTTCTAATTTAATCTCGCAGAATGAAACTATAATTACTAGAGAAAGCATCACAAAAGATACCACATATTTTATTATTTTTCCGTTTCTGAATTCCTTTTTATCTCTTTCCTTAAAAGGACAGGATAAGCGCCAAATATAGTCATATGCTCCTGTACTTCCATCTCCTCACATGAAAGGAGATTTAAAGTCAAAAATGACACTACAAGTGACACAATAATATCCTATATTTTAAACTTTTCATAGTCCTTATTCATCTTTGCGGTAATTAATAATAGATCAAGCATTACTTTCTCTATCATTTGAGGAAGAATCAATACTAACTTTTCCAGTAGTTCCAATGAATTTAACATTCCTCATTTCTTTGATTATATTGTTTATATCGGTATAATTTTACCCTGAGCTTATTAAATTTTTAAATGTGTGAGCTCCTAGTAAAATGGAATCGAACTCAATAAGAGAATTGTTTGCTATCTAGGTTGTGAAATACTTTTTACTTAATTCCAATATTTTCTAACCAAATTCTCCAATTTATCCTATAGGAAAATATTCGATAGTCCCCTTAGTTACAGTTTATATTTTGTATATTTCTTCACCTTACTCAATTAAATTTTAAGTTAGCCAGGAAAAAGCGATAAACTACAGATCTCCTTCTCTTGCTCCAAGATCATAAAAGTGTTTTAGAATAAACTTAATATCATCTTAGTAGGTGATGATAAGTACGATTCTTGTCTATTTATATATTTTTTACACTATATCTTATCAATAGATACTATTTTCAGTTTTTATTTCCCCAACTTGTCTTTCTTCATTAACGATGCTTATTTTGTAGTGACTCAATTCCTTTATTAAATACTCGTAAACTCCTTCTGCCCAAGAGTTATTTTGAAAAATTACTCCTACTGATTTTCATCCCTGAAAATAGCATGTCCACGCAGCTAAAACAGCTGAGTAAGCTTCAGATTGGATGCTTCTAACAAAGAAAGGAAACTTTAATTTATCCGACAGCATAGGAGCTGAGTTACCACCAGAAGTACAAGGGACTGTAAAATTTTGCGATTCGAAGAAATGGTAAAGTTTAATAGAGTTAGCACTAGTCTCTGGCATAAAATGAATGAGTCCATAATCATTCTTTTTTATGCTTCATTCTCTATAAACGTAATCATAATTGAAATATTCTGCTCCTGTATATAATCTAGTTACTTGAAATTGATAATATGGTAGCAAGTCACTTAGATTGTTAACATAAATAACCCCAAATTCTCTCCCTTAATAGTAATACTAAACTCACTAAACTTCTTTTCCATCAGGATTTTTAGGATCAGAGACCATACTTATTGGTATTTAAATTAAGCTATTATCAGGAATATTTGTAGTCCCATCAGGCCAAACTATTTATTCATCAATATGAATTGAAGTAATATTTACAGTTCCTACTACCTTTACCTTATCTAATTGCACATTCAAGATTAAAGACTGCGAAATTAATTTAGAAAGTACCTTGTTTATTATCTAATTTGTTTGGTCATTATTAATATAACTATTTTCATGGTAAAAATCAAATATTTGCTATAACACTTCTTCTAAGCAATAAAGCTAATACTCTTAGAAGCTTTTAGTTATTTTTTATCCAAAGTTGAAACCAATAAACCCATTTAAGTTATATTTGGTAGTTAAATTTCAAATTTGTCAGGAATTCTTAAAATCCATAATGAAAGCTTTAGTTTTGAATTTCTTTTTTAAGAATTGCTGTATAAAAGTATCGAAGTTATACTGGATATTGCTATAAAACTTGGAAATTCCTTTTACTTAAACTTCATTCGTAATAATGGCGAACTGCAAATTTTAATTACTAAAATCAGGGACCATTCATAAATATACCATATTCCTTAATTTTTCTTGCATTAGCTCAGGTTCTTTTGTAGAAAATTAATCTGCAAAATAGCCCATCGATGATCAGTTAAATTAATCTAGGAAATTAATAATTATTCCTGATAGCGATTCAGTGCTAGGAAGTATATAATGAGAGAACTGACCCAATTTAAATTGGTTGCTTCTTTATTCTTTGGCTACTAAATGAATAATTGAGTTTTAACTCGAAAAAATGGAAATTAATTAAGAGATCTGAATACTGCTAGTCATATCTACTATAATATCCAAATGTTCTTATTTTCATTGCTAAGTAAGATCCAAAAGATGATTCATTGTATAGTTATTTAGAGTTATTTCTTAAAGTTAGATATATAAAAGATAATTATCTTTACGGAAACTCTCATAAGTCTATTTCAATAAATAACTAACCTATTATTTAATAAGTAAATCTAAGTTATTATCATCTCTTTTATCATAAAGGTAAACTATTTTTCAAGCTCGAAGTATCAAAACCAAAAATAAAAGCTAAAATGGTAAGAATAGCCTTGCCATTTTATAAAGTACTAAGTTTTAAAAGAATTTATAATAAATTAAATTAAATAGGCTTCTACTTTACATTATTAATTTAAAAAATCCCAGATTAATAAAACATTCAAAGTTGTAGATAAATCTTTAGATTTAAGTAAATATCCAAATTTTTTAATAACTAGAGATATGTTTAACCACTACCATTCAAAGGTTTACCTAATTTTTATTATTGAACTTGTATTTAATTATTTATACATTGCTAAAACTTTATAAATTATGCTTATATATTTCTTTAGCTTATTTATGGAAACTATTGTTTAAATCAAATCTATTTCTTTTAGCTTTTACAATATGAGAAAGTAACATTCTATCTAATATTTATAATTTATTATGTTTTGATCTTGACTATAAAAGTAAATTGAATGTGGTTAATTTTGAATCAAAAGGTTAGCTTTTTTCTACAATTTTATTGATCTATTTATTTTTATTTTTCGCATTAAATGAATAGGTAAAAAATTATCGATGCTATTTACTTAATTTATTACTTGGTTTATTCTGTTAATTTTGCTAATTTAATTATCCAACATTTTTAACTAGAAGATTTAATTTTAGATAATTGATATAAACTTCTAGATATTTCTTTTATCTCTCGTTTACTTTCAAATGCTTAAGCCTATTAACAGAAAAGATAGATTTTATTCTGTATAAAATTTGGTTTGAGCAATCTAAAGCCTTTGAATAATATTAATAGTTTATTTACCTTTTAGTTTGCTCAATAACTATTATTATTTTCCCTCATATACCAAAAATCTATATGCATTCATTTAATAACAAAGAACTTTAATTGTCAAATAGAAACTTTCAAAGTATAAATCTAATTTTTCAACTCTGATATTAGAGGAAAAGTGTAGTAAAGGTTAAAAGATTTAATAGGATGTTAGATCCTTATATATCTTTCTAATCTAACTAAATATATCATTTTAGTATAATTATAATGTTGATAGCTATATTTAATCTTGAAGTAACTGGATAATTTTAACTTTTGGCCTTTTTATAAATTTACAAGTAGAATGCTAGTCAATAATATTAAAATTCAAATATTAGGAGGAAAAGTCTAGTTCAGAATAAATAAATTAAAAATGCATATTGTTTTTTATAGATAGCTGGATTAAAATGCATCTAAGCTAAAAAATTAGAAACCTGAAAGCTTTTCATAATAAATATAAATTTTAATCTCACAACAAATGAGATAAATATACTTGGCTAGAGATATATTAGCTATATATATCATATAATTAGTTATAAACTCTTATGTTTTCATTATAAAAATATACAAATGAGAGTTAATAAACTTACAAGACTCTCTTTAAATTATCAAGTTAGTTTTAGATATTAGTTTATAAGCAAAACAGAATTATTTAGTAGCTAATAGTTTAAAAACCTTAGCTAATAAATTTAATTCTATTATTTTAAATGTAACTTTATGGTCTCATATCATATATCAAGATAATTAAGCTATAGGTAAATATATAAGCATACACACTATTATATAACATTTAGAATTTCTTTATTTCCTATATTCGCTAAAGCAATTTATAATAATCAGGATAAAGTAGCTTTATTAGAGTAATCAATATAAACTTTTTAAATTTAATAGTCTAATTTATTAATCTACTAGCAAATTAAAATTAAAGCCATTCTTAGTTAGGCTTGTAATATTTTATTATTTAGGTATAATAATCTTCTTAAACCTTTCAATCTTAAATTATTTCAATTTCCTTGCTATAGATACAATTGTTAAATTTAACTTCAATTATAACATTTTTTATTATATGAAATATTAAAAACTAGCAGCGTATGTCCAGTTCTTCCTTTATTTAACTTTCTAAGTTTCTAATAAATCCATTATTTTAGATCTCAATTTGCATTGATGATTTTCTACTATCGATATTATTCTTTAGAATCACTCTTATTCAATTAAATACACATAAAAATTAAAAAATATCTCCAAATCTAGATTTTAATATAGTGCTGTTTAAACTCTTAACGTAAATAAAGCCAAGATTGTAGAAACTATTTTATATGAATTTGATTTATTTTAGAATAAATTATAACTATAAGCTATTTATTTTTGGTTCCTTATATGTAATTTATTACCTTAGTATTAAGATAAATTATAATAGAGATCTTAAAAATAAAACCATTATAAATTATATTATTGTTGGTTTTAAGAGTTTATACCTCAAGAGGAAACTTTCTTTATATGAAAATTGTGTCAAAACCTTTCTTTTTAACGGGTTTATCTTAGATTAATTTTTGAAATAATTCTCTAAATTTAGGAAATTATAAGATGATGCTTTTTTAAAGATTGACTAGTAAAAATAAAATATTTTTGCATAGCATTATTAAAGTTAAATTGGAACCAAGTAATTTTAATTTTATAAAGGTATTTTTATCTACAACATAATTAGATAAAACTAATCTATACAAATTAATAAAAAAGAAGGAATGCCAAAAATATAAAATCTAATGTTCTATATTTTAAATTCTAAATTAACACTTTCTTTAAGATATATTTCTAATTTTTTTGCAAACTGATAAGATAAAAAACTATGAAAAATCTTAAAAAAGAAAGTTTAAGATTAATTAGATAATTGGTAACACTTTTATAATTCTAATACATTCAAGAGAAAAGAATAACTTCAATAAATAAAAATAAAATTATTACTAAAATAAGTAAACCAATGTATATATCAAATTTATTTAGCAAAAGTATCTATAAAAGAAACCATGTAAGCAAGTTATTGCTGAAATAGTAGAAATTAAATTTGATTGATTATTAATTAGGAAGAAATTACAATAAAAATAAAAATTTGCTTTAAGGTTTTTATTTTTAGCATTTTATTTTATATTTAATCTAGGCTATGAAAACTTAGAATAATTAAAGTTCTCATAATAGAAGAATAAATAGGCAATTTGATGATTATTAAATTCTTTAGATAAATAGAAAAATTTTAATATAATAAAAAGATTATACTAAATCTGTGAAATATTTACTAATCTACATAAAAGCATTCTACTCCTTTGAGAATAGTTGAACTCTTTTAGATCTTATGAGCTTAAAATCACTTTCTAAACATAATTTTGCAATAATCATAAGATTAAAAGATATAATAATTTATATAATTCCTCAATAAAAAGCATATTATATACAAAATAAATATAAGTGAAACTAATATATAATACACTAATAAATTAATTTATTATTATTTGCTTATAGCTTTATCATTATATTTAATGAAGCATATATCATAATTATTAAAATTAAATTAGCTAGGTATTCATTTCAATTAAGAAATTACAAAGGAATTAATGCTAATTAAATTAGTTGAATGCTTTGATTATTACAAAATAGGTAGTGGAATATAAAATAGAAAATTGCTACATAACTAAGTATTTGTTTAAGTTTAATTATACTGATATGCATTACTTGCTACTAGTAATAGTTTAAGATTAATAAGGATTAAGTTAATTATATTTATTTAAATTATACATTTATTTAATAAATCATTTCTATTAATTATCCTACTTGCTACTAATATACATTAACTTTATTCATATTCTACTTCAGTTTAATTTATTTGAGATTCTAAAAGCAAAAGATTGTCCTTTATGTATCTAAAGTTTATTTCTTTAAAAATTTTCTGGTGAGAATATAAAATAAATGAGTATATAGAAAAAAGGGAAAAAGTTAATAAAAGTAATTCTATATAAGGAAATAATATAAGCTTTAATTAGGTATATTACATGCATTATTAATATTAACTCATATAGATATAAGATAAGCTAGTTAGTAAAGTTTTATAATTATAATTTTCTTTTAATTTATAAGATTAATATTATTTTAACAAGGTTTTAGCGCAGTCGGTAGCGCGTCAGTCTCATAATCTGAAGGTCGTGAGTTCGATCCTCACAAACCGCATTTTTATTGTATAAATTTTAGCTTATGGGCTTTAATGAACTTAAATTTAAATATAACCAAAATATAAACTAATAATTATATAATAACACATTAGAGTTAAATTATACAACACTCATATAACTATTCTATTGTCTAAGATTAAAAAACTTAATAAATATTTGTATATTTCATTAAAATAATTAATCTTTATCATATAATAAAGTTAAACATTTAATTCCTAATCTCTATGTAAAGCAATATTTGAGAGTTATATTTGCAATAGAATTGATTAAGCAACTGAAAAGTTTTATAAAGAATGCAAAAATAGCAATATCCCTTTAAATCTAAAGTTTACGAACAAGATAAGCAAAAGTATAATATAATATTTAAGATTATTTATTTATTTATTTAATAATATTAAACAATAACTTCGCTATAAATAGATAGATAATTAATAATTTATCCTAATAAAATTAATTAATTAAGGTTATTACTAAAGTTAATATTTTAAATATAAATTTATAAAGAAAGAATAATAGATGCTGTAAGGCAGTTTGTCCGAGTCGGTTAAGGAGACAGACTTAAGATCTGTTGCACACTAGTGCGCGTGGGTTCGAATCCCACAGCTGCCATTTTTCTCGCTCTAAATTTAATTTTCATATTATATTAAATTTAATAAATACAAAAAGATTTAACCTAATAGGTATACAACTTAAATATGAATTTGTATATAACAAAAATACTTAAAAATAAGAAAAAATGTTTTATTTGATGAGTAATAATTTTATTTATAGTTATTTATTTAATATTAGTAGTCTGTTGCAAATAAAATGTTATATCTTATAAAAAATATGAGACAGAAATAAAATAACATTTAAAAATTAAATTCTTTTTTTCATGACTTTAATAAAGAGATAATCAAAATTTAAAAATAGTTTTTTATCTTTAAAGATGCATTGAAATTAGATGATAATGAAAATCTAGTCATATGTATTTTTATTTTAATTTAAGCTTATAGCAATAAAGGCATAAAAGAAATAAAAACTTATATTGAGTTTAAAATTATTTAGTTAAGAAACTATATAAATTTATCAAGAATAAACTTTTAAATTATTTATTTTTATAAAAAGCTTCATAGAATTCATTGCTGAGGATTCAAAATAATTATTTTATTATTTTTTTAGTTATATATAATTATATAAAAAGATAGGGATAAAAGGCTTTTATTTTTAATATAGCTCAAGAAGGCTAATGTTTTCATAATCTATTGCTTTCATTTTATCAAATATTCTTCATAAAATACTAAATTTTTTTATCAAATTTCCTTAAAAACTTAAATTCCCGCTTAATAAGCCATTTTACAATTTTGAATGTAGTCTATTACCTTATATGTGACTAAGCATATTATCTTTTAATAAAACTAAATCAAAATATTAAGATTATAGAATATATCACATAGAAATCAAAGCAAAAATAGCTAAGAGTAGATAATTATATTTAATAAGCTTAGAAACTTTTATAATTTATTAGATTACTTGACTCAGATAAAATATTATAAAATAATAGTTTTATTAGTTAATTTATTTAAATACATCAATTAATTAAAGCATCACAATATTCTAGTTTTGCATATATCTCTTAATAATTCATGCTTTCACTCTTTATATTAATTTTTTTACTTAAACAAAATCCTTTTTGCTAAAATTTATTGCCTTTATCTTGCAAATCAAAACAATGAGATGTGCAATATAAAATGTTTTTTATATTAATGCTAAATTTATAAAGAAATCAAAATAGTTATAACTCAAAGTTATTTAAATAAATATTTGATATAATTTTATTGTTATAACATCTAAGACTTTTAATTAAAGTTATATCTGAATTTAACTACTCATTTAGAATTTATTTCATGCTTTACTCTTAATGTTTTAATGATATGTTAGATGCATTATTAATTCTATAATTTTCTAAACCAGAAACTCATATGATGCAATTATTTAGACTTTTGGTAAAATGTACATTAAGTTTAAAAGAATTGAGATATTATTTATGCTTTATGCTTTATGCATATTTGCATGCTAGTTTTTACATTTAAGATAAAATATTAATTTACTATTTAATTGTAGAGTCTTAAAAATTATCAATCTTTATTTTTATCATAGAAGTAGATTTATAAATTGAAGATTTATAGTTATTTATCATGCTGGTATATTCTGTTAAGCAAGAATAAGTAAATTAACTTTATATAATCATAAGTTAGATTCTTAATTCTGATAATTTTTAGCTACTTTTTCATTATGAGATATCGATAATTTATCATATTCAGATGTGAGAGAAAATTTGAATTTCTATTTCAAGATCTCTTATTCTTTCTTAATTTATTTTATTTAAGCAAGCTTACATTCCAAGACAAATAATCTAATTTATATATATTTTAAGTTCTTAGTAAAAAGCCTTCAAATAATTATATCATCTACATCATTAAATTTTATTTATGCCACTTAAACAAAAAATCTATTAAAATGTACTTAGCATACTTAACTAAATTAAAATATTCTTATATATCAGCAATCTTGATTACTTATATCGATTTTACTACATTTTAAAAGAATCTTCCAAACTTTATGCTAGTTGCACAGCTTTTTTTAGCTTATTTGAAAAATAAATCCTCACTATAAGGGGAAATATTCACTTTATTTATCAAAACTCATAATCAATTAAATTTCTAAGAATTATATTAAATTAGTAACTTAATAAGCATAAAGATAACTATTCTTTACTATCATTATAGAAATATTTCAGGTAAATTTCTTTATTTATTAACCTTTTCTTTTCTTACTAGATGTTTAGAAATTTAGTTACAATATCAATTTTTATAATCTACTTTAGTGTATTAAGATATATCAACTATTATAAATCAGCTAAATTATATGATTCAACTTGATAAATTTAAATTATTTCCTTCTAATTTTATATTTTAAATAAGTAGTTAGTTACTTACACACTTATAGCTTTTCTTTAAGTCTTTAAATGAATTTTCATAAATTTCTTAGCATATTTAAACTTCTCCTTTATACTAATTAAGTGCTGGTAGCTTGTCATCCATACAGCATTTTCTCTATCCTTTATATATATTAAATTCTCATCTATCCTATAAATTATGAAAAGATAAATTAGACGAATATAAGAATATTCTATTATGAATAAGTTATTTTCTGCTTACATCATATACTTATTATCATAAAGCTATCCATTAATAATTATTATTTACCTAAAGTTTACTAACTAAGAATTAGTACTTTTATGTACTAAAAGTAAATAAGGTATCTATTATCACTTTATTCTAATATTTACTCATTAACTACCTTTTAATTGGTAGCTTTAAGTAAATTTAGATTTGAATTTAGTTATTTTGTATTATGAATGTAGAATCTTAATAGAAGAGATTTACTAATTTTCTAAAATTAAATATAGAGATTAAATTAAACCTATAATTAGATTTAAGATTACATTAAAACAGAAAATACATAAACTTATTAAAATGTTAAAGAAGATATATAATAGCAACTTGCAAATAAGAAAACAACCTTCCTTTAATCAAATTAAAATAGCAAGTATAGAGAACAAATATGAAATCGGGCAATAGTTAGAGTCAAAGGTCTTGGATAATAATATGTTTGATAATATAATAAAAATTTAATAAATTGCATGTCTAATATATAGTAGATCTTTCTTAAATCTAATTAATTTAAATTAAAAGCTACTTAGAGTTAAAAACTTTTGTCGTGATATGATAAAACTACTATTTAGATTAGTCTAATAAGAACCTTTTATAAGTCTATCTAGTTAATTAAAATAAAGCCAAGAAAATACTTGAGTATAGGATTAATTTGCGAGTTTCATTATCCTCCATTATAGCGACTTAGAAAAAAAAGGATGCGAGATAAGTTTAAAATTGAAACATCAATCATAGAAGAAAGAGGATAAAGATTGAACTTTAACCTGAATGAAGAATAATTAAACTTCAAGAGAAATATGATATATTCAAATAGTTACAGTATTAAAATAATAGGAAGAAGTAAATTAAAATAAAAAAGAAAGAAGATTAAGATAGCGAAAATATATTTGCTAAATTTGCATTTATTTAGAAATAAAAAATTTTAACTATAATTAATTTGAATCTCATCACAATATTTATTGATAAGAGTAGCTTATTTATATATATTCTACTATATGATTTAATTTATAAATATATGGAAATATTAATATAGTAAAGAATTTAAAAGCCTTAGCTTATAAAGGTAAATATCTCTTTTGGTTTTATCTTATCAGTATCTTGAAGTTTGCTCTTGGATTGTAGATTTATTAATTTTATGTCAATTCTTTCTAATTTAATAAAATCCTTACATGTTTTTATAATTAACTTTTTATTTATCAATCTCTCACCTTGGATTTTTTTCACTTGGAAAATCAAAATTAGTTTACTTTATTTCTTCGTTATAGTTAAATAAAATATCCATTTAAGTGTTTTATAAGTTTACTTTAGTTATTTTTTATTACAATTAGGAATGTTTTCTCCCTTATTTTCAAACTATCTACTAGTAAATTTTTGCTTAATGTATTAATAAAGTTACAAAGAAGGACTAAGAATGCATATATTCAATCTCCAATCTCAATCAAGAAAGTGAATAAGATAATTGTGAATGCAAATATATCCTATTTTTCTGGATTTTAATTAATGTAAAGAGAATTTTACAAAAACAGACTTAAGATCAGGATTTCATTAATTACTATAAGATTAACTCTATTTTGCTTTTCAAAGGCCTAAATATACAAATGTAAGCCATGTAAACAAAAGTAAGAATTGCACTAACTGAAATTTAGAATTCTGGCTATTCTTATCCCATTATTATAATGAAGGGTTGAATTATTCTCCTTATTAAAAATAAGCTGTAGAATTATAAACAGTAAATATTGTCCCACTTTTTAGTTCTGTTAGCAAGCTTCTGTAATTCTATATTATCTAAATCTTAAAGAAAGTGGTTTTCATGTTCTGCACTTAATTAGGCCAAACTTTTACCAAGGCCTTCTAGAAATTTTTAAGCTTTGAAATTATAGGAAACATAAAAATAAAAAAAAGGATTTAAATTATAGCTTACTAGGATTGTGTAAGAAAGAATGAAATTAAACCCACATAAGCATCAGCAAAACTTGTAAATCTAATTTAAAGTAAAACCGAAGTCATCAGACCAACAGAAAGATTTAAAAGAAGCCTTATGAACGCTGAAAATTTATAATTTTAGTAAGTTTCCTGTAAGTAACGACCAAACTTATTTTATATGTGCTAGGATTTTCAAAGGAATATAAATATAAAACAGTAAAATACAAAGTCAATTACTTACCCTAAATCATTTGAAAGGAAAGTCGCAGATTTTGTTCCTTGTATTTATAGATTATAAAAAATTTCTGTTTGTAATTTCTTCTTAGAATTAAGTCAAATCCAAGCTATTTCAGAATGAGAGTTTAAAAGTTTGTACTTACTAAGTATAGATCTTATAAAATTTAGGCATCATAACTGAAACCATTCCTGTACATAAAATAATTTCATCCAAACAATATGCAATTCATAGTTAGTAACAAGTCTTAGTGGAACCTGAAGTCATAACTAAAGCAATCATTCCGGTTGCTACAACTAAAGGAATTATATAGGTTCGGAAATTTTCAATTTTCTTTATTTAGCTTTTAATTTTAAATCTGAAACTGAATTTGGTGATGATTAATTGTTTTGCTAAACTTTTTCATTTATTTGAAGTAAAATGTACTCAGAAGTTTCATTAGATAGTTGATAAGAACTTGAGCATTCTAAGCCTTTTATAGTACTACTGGAACATTTTGAACAGTTTGAAATACTTAAGTTGCAAAATTAGCATATTCTATCTTTATCATAATCTTATTCATCTTCAGAACATATCAAATCACACTTATTGGTCTAGAATGATAATTTATAATGTTTTTGCATGAAACACAAGCTTGCTCTTAGCAAGTTTCACAATTATCATCAAGATTAGTACAGTTAAGACATTCGTTATACTTCAAAAAGTGCCTTTTATCGCATTTTAAACATCTATCTTGATTACATAATTCAAAATAAGGAAACTTCTAGGTACATTTTATGCAACTATCTTGCTATAGAAATGTAGATAAAGGTCAATTTTGTCAGCATTATTCTTCATATAAAATAAGAGAATTATTATATTTAGTACATTTTCCTTAACCGCATTATATGAAATTTTTGGCACTTAATTGCAATTTCTACATTTTTTATTAGAATCTATCTCAAAACCTTATTAACATCTTTAACAAATTTTTCCATCTTCATCCCATAGCAAATTTTATATGCAAGTTTTATAAATTAGACTTCTAATTTATTTATAGACACATTTCAACAGAGAGTCTTTTATGTTTGCTAATGTCTAATTACTCAGACAATTTAATTATCTTAATCCTTTTTATTTAAAATAATGATAGATATTATTTTAATAGCTTGATTAAATATTATGAAACATCTTAGTGTTCAATCTTTCATACACTTTCTAGTTACTTTTATTTTAATAATTATCCTTATCTTAACAAGCCAAATATTTAATTTGATGGATATCTAAATTCTTTAGTTAAAAGGATTAGATTAAAAGCATTTCATTTAGTTAATACCAAATTCTTTTATTTTTAAATAAAGCCTTATTTATTTACTTTAAAGCTATGTAAAACATAAATAACTTATATTCACTAGGAGTGTAAAATTATAAAATGCTTAATTTTAATTTTATTTTAGAATTACAAGTTAAAGCTATATCTTTTAGTTCTTAATATAGGATTGCAAGTATTTTACGTAAAATAAAAGTTTGCAAAAAGTATTAATTACTTTAAATAAATATCTTAGTTGGTTTATCCTATTAATTTAACTACATTCATTACATTATAATTGTAAAACATTTCAAAAGTACTATTCCTTCTTGCATTTTATTATAATCTTAATTAGCTTATCTTGAATTTAACTTAAATCAAAAGCCATTTTCAAAGAAATATTTTAAATCTTCCTTTTATTTAAAAATTTCTAAGTTAAAAGCATCAAAACAGGATAATTAATTATATATAACCTAAGAAATCTTCATTGATAACCCTAAAACTAAATATTCTTGCTTAATTAAGAGATAAAAAGTACAAAAATTTAATTTTTAGAAAGTTGAAAATTGCATTGAATTATTATGAGAAGGTTAGGCTATATATAAAATAAAAAAATAAGTATTTTATATATTAAGAATGATATACTAAATGTATGCATTTACTATGATTTAGTTTCTTTCTTGCTTAATTGAATTAAGTACATTATTATTTTATTATAGTATGCTTTTATTTTAATGTTTTATACATTAGTATTTTCTCCTTATAATTAAATAATAGCTTTTCTATCCTACAAATGTAGACTTTAGATTTATAATTAAATTTATTATAATTTATATATTATAAGGTATGTTTTAGTCAATCACATACATTATATTTTCACATAAATATCATCTCTAATTAAAGAGATCTAAACCCTAATCATCTAAAACTCCTAATTTAGTAAGCTATCTTTCTATACCCTCCCCATCCGAAGCTTGATTATGAAATATGTAAGGTAATTATTATTGAAAATAATTTTAAAGTTTGAACATATTTCATATTCAAAATCTCTAAAAACATCTAGTTAAGTTTAGCAATAATCAAGAATATTTAATATTTCTTATATTTATATCTTAATTAAAGCTTAATCTATTTTACCCTAAAATAATCTTAGAATCCTAAATTTTCTAGATTTGATTTAGTAATTATTTATAATAATAGCTTTAATTTAATATTTAGGCTATTAAATTATGACTATGCTTATAATAAGCTTAGATGTTTATTAAATGCTATAAAGGATGAAATTAATAAGTTAATTACTTAATTTATTCCTCTATTTTTATAATTGAGACTTTCTTATTTTAAATTTAACTTTCCTTCATTTCTTTAACTTTTGTTTTATCATATTTATTAAACTTTATGCCTTGAATAAGAATCAATTTTATCTTATACCAGTATTAACAAAAAGATATCATATCAAGAGCGGACTGTCAATTTGAAATTGTTGAGGTTTTGGAATTTTAATAGAGAATTAATGATTTTATATGTTTGAAACTTTAAATATTGCTTAAATTTTAAAAAATTATTAAGGTAGTATAAAGAGTAACTCTTAGTCATATACTATATCATTTTAATGGTCTTCGCTCTCATATAGATCCTCAACTTGTTTTACCTTTTATACCTTCGAAAGTTTTATTCCTTTACTTGAGCCACTTTGTTGAATAATAATTTATGAAGATTAATTTTTATATGAAGATGTAGGAGTTGGATATGCTTTAGCTTCTTAGCTTTTTTAAAGTTATTCTCTTTTTTATTCCAGATTTTTAGTTCTTTTTCTTTGTACATTTTTAAAATTTCCAGTTAGCTCTGAAGGACTGATGCTTTATTATTCTTAAAATAAGAACTAGTTCTATTCATTATTTATAAGGTTGTGATATAAATAAAGCTTAAGAGAAAAATTTTCTTACTCAAACAAAAAATTTTCATCATTTAGTATCTTAAAAGCTAAGAATTATCTGAAATTAAGGAAAATAGACTGATTCAGGATATATTTAGGTAGCAAATTTTAATCTCTCTTGCATTAAAAGGTTCATCTGAATAAATAAGTTTCGTCTAACTCAAAGATAGTAATTAAGGTTTTTTATTTCAATTATAATCTAAACCCTATTAAAATTATTAAGATACATCCTATCCCATTTACTAAAATATAGATATTTTTAAGAACTTCATTAGAGGAAACTTCCATTCAAATTATTTTTACTATTGAAATTCAAAAGTTACAACCAAGAAAAATTAGCATTCAAGAATTTAGTTTAGGGTAGCAGCAAGGCTATATCTTGTAAATATAGAGGAAAAGAAAAGCTAATATAATTAAATAAAGCACAGCATGGACTATTTTGTTCTACCTTTCTACTAGTAAATTCAAAGTAACTAGAATAAACTAGAACACTCTAAAGCTTATTAGTCATTGTTTTTTGTACTTTATCTTGTTTAAGTATCCATATAGTTCTTACCACATTAGAAGGGTTTTAGTTCCTAAGATTGTATAGATAATGAAGGAAATAGAGCATACTATTACGAAAAAGAGGTGACTACCTTATCAACATTTTCAGTTACAATCTTTATAGTGAAATGACTCGGAGAATTCGAGAGATCCATTATGATTTTAGTCAAATCCTTCAACGCAGATAAATAAATCCATAAAGTTTCAGTTCAAAGGTAGGAAAAAGCTGTAAGTTAGAAACGGGCCTAAATAATACGAAATACTTCCAATTAAATAAAGAAATAATTTATTGGAAAACTCTAACTTTCGCATAATACTCAAAAGGCTAATTAATCACAAAGAAGCTATGACACATGCAACTAATTGATTGGAGTATTGCTTGTTATGAGACTCTCCAAAAATATTTACGAAATCAAGTTTTGCACAGCTTACAATAAATTCTGCTAAATAACTATAATCAGAGAAGTTTGGACCAACTGAAGCGATTTGCAAAGTATATAAAAGAATATGAAAAATGTAAATAAAATCCCAACTGGACATTACAAATACTCTCTTCAGTTTAACAAATTAATAGTCACTTCTTTTTCTTATCTCTCAAAAAGAAATTGAAATAACTAATATTAGCATGCTAAGTAAAATTACGTATTACACTATTTCACCTTACGTAAATGTTTATCTTTCTCTTTCTTTAAAGGGACATTCTAAATTTCAATTATCTTCAAAACTTCCTGTACTTCCATCTCCTCACATAAAAGGCTTTTCGAAATTAAAAATTACACCACATGTTAAACAATAAACTCCAATAGTTTAAATCTTTCAAATCCCTTTTTCATTTTTCCGATAATTTTCTATACTTCATGGTAGTGCAGATCTATCATTCGAAGTTGATTCGATACTTACTTTTCCTGTTGCTCCTATGAATTTAGTATTTCTAACTGCTTCTATGATATTTTTCTATTTCTTGTAATTTTATCCTTTATTTATCAAATTTTGCAAAGCATGAACTCCCAAAAGAAGAGCATCGAATTCTGTGAAGGCATAATTAGTTAACTGCTCGGTGTTAAAATATTCCTAAATTTACTTTTTTATACTTTACCCAAAATCTCCCTATAAATAAGCAGGAGTAAATTATATTGCTCCTTTTACTACTGCTTGAATCTTACTTACTTCTTTGTCTTATGAAACAAAATTTTCGGTTAGTCAGGAAAAAGAAATGAATAAAAAGTCTCCTTCTCTCGCCCCCTATTCATAAAACTGCTTTATTATGATTTTGGCATCATCTTCATAAACAATAATCAAAACAACTCTAGTCTTCTAGTATATTTCCTTTACTATATCTTTTCATGATTCATTGCTAGTCTAGGACTTAATGTCGCCTACTACTCTATTTTAATTAGCTATGCTTATACTGAAGTGACTTGATTCTTTAACAAAGTAATCATATATTCCCTTTTATCATGCTGTATCCTAATAAATTACTCCTACTTTTGTTCATCCTTACATATAACATGTTCTTGCAACTAAAACTGCTGAATATGCATCTGAAGGAATTGATCGTACAAAATATGGATATTTTTATTTATTTGATAAATCAGGAGCTGCATTATCACCAGAGATACATGTTATAGTAAAGTTTTGCTATTCGAAAAAATGATAAAGATCTATAGAATTAGAACTTGTTTCTGGCATGTAATGAAGTAGACCATATTCTTACTTTTTTTAGCTTCATTCTTTGAAGACATGGTCATAATCAAAGTATTCAGCTCCTGTAAAAATATCGGTTGATTTTAAGTGATAATAGGGCATTATGTTATTTACATTATTAACATAATAAACACCATATTCTCTACCTCAATAGTAATAAGTTACTCATGACACGTCAACTCCATCAGGATTTTTTCTGTCCGCTACCATGCTAATTGGAATTTCAATTAAACTATTGTCTGGTATGTTAGTAGTTCCATCAGGCCAAATTATTTATTCCTAATACACTATGGAAGTTAAATTAACGATTCCCACTACTTTAACTTTATTAAGTTGTACATTCAAAATTTAAAGCTAAATACTTTGACTAGAAAATAGCTTCTATGCCAAATCTTTCACTAATTCATTGTTGATATATTTCTACTCTTTTAATGCCTTTGCAATTTACTCTAAAAATAGGTCTATACAATGAAGTTAGTATTCTATCTCATTCCTAGTAATTTCCATTCCAAAGCTAAAACCTACGAATCCGTTTATAGTCTAGATATCATGTAAATTCCAGATTTACCAGGAGTTTTAAATATTCATTATAAAAGCTTTTATTTCATGGTTTTATTGCAAAATCAAATTTAAAAAGGATTCAAAGTTATAGCTGATAGTACTATAAAATTTCCTTATTCCTTTTATTTAAATATCTTAAGAAATATCTTCTAAATTTATCTTTTCAATGCCAAAAGCAGGAATTATTCATTAATATTCTAAATTTCTTAGAGCTGATTAAATTATTGAAGGTTCACTACCTGTAAATTAATCTGTAAAGTATCCCAAAGATTTTCATTTAAACTATTCTAAGAACTTTATTATTACTTTAGTAAGAGATTCAGTTGAAGGAAGGATAAAATGACTGAACTTACTATTTTAAATAATTTTGTTATTTTACTCCTTTGAAACTATGTTAATTATCTTGTTTTAATGAGCTCAAATAGAAATTAAATAGGTAAGTTAGTAGCTTTTTGACATATCAATGATCATGTCTAGTTTTAATTTCTCTCACTTTAATGTAAAATAGTTAAAGTTTTTAGTTATATTTCTATTTACCTTAATTTACTCAAATTCTAGTTATATATCTTAAATTCTAAATCACTACTTATTTTAAAAGTGGTTGCTTAAAGTTTCTTCCTTTTCCTCTTTAGAAGAGTTGACATCATAAGGTTGACTTATTCGATATTCATTTAGAAAAGCAATTTTTAAAGCATTTAACTTGACTATAGCTAAAATAATTAGCAAGATTGGTAATTTAGCTTGCATTTGATTAAAGCAGAGTTAACTTTAGTAGAGATACATAGAAAATATAAAAGTTAATTGAAGCATAAATAATTAATACCTTTAATTTCATATATCAACAGTTTTTATATATCTTTAACTATTTTAAAAGCATAAGCTTATTTTATTTAATACCTTGCTTTTAATATTCTAGTTAGATCTTAGTCAATACTTTAATCTCCACTAATTAGCATTTATTAATACTTAAATCTCTAATGAAGCATAAATTAATTTCCATTTAGATATTCTCTTATACATAAAGTAAGTTCTTAGGTGTAGTAATCGCTTTTAATTTTTACTAAGGATACTAAACTAAAATATTATATTGTAAATGAATAACTAGACAGACAACTTAAAGAGGTAAGTAGTATAATTAATATAATAATTAGTAAACTTAGTCTAATAATTATTTAAGTAGTACATATAAAATAAACATCTTCTCTGAGAGGTATATTTATAATACATTTAATTACATTGATATGATACTAAGCATATATTAATTAATTAATGGAAATCATTATTATTATATATCCATATAAAGCAAAGCTAGGATAAATTACACCAACCTAAATCTTAAAATTACTAATCATTGTTAAGGCTTATCTACCAGTTACACATAATCTAAATAAATAAGTATTATAATTATTTTTTAAATGATCTTGAGTGAATGCTTTTTATTTATTTAGAGCTTATAACTAAATAAATAAAATAAAGCATCAACTAAATAATCTCTAATAAGCAAATCCTTATTCCTTCAACCTTTCAATATTATATATG
>CAMPDV010005890.1:0-25735 GCA_946699065.1 Loxodes magnus | reverse complement strand
AAGTAGAAAGTGTTATAAGTAAAGTGAAGAAGAAAAGTAAGAAAAGAAGAGTAATTTCAATTTTTAAGTGTTGAAGCTTTGATAAGAGTTATAAAGAGTAAGTTGTTAGTGTTAAAAGTAAAGTGAAGAAGAAAAGTAAGAAAAGAAGAGTAATTTCAGTTTTTAAGTGTTGAAGCTTTGATAAGAGTTATAAAGAGTAAGTAGAAAGTGTTATAAGTAAAGTGAAGAAGAAAAGTAAGAAAAGAAGAGTAATTTCAGTTTTTAAGTGTTGAAGCTTTGATAAGAGTTATAATGAGTAAGTTGTTAGTGTTAAAAGTAAAGTGAAGAAGAAAAGTAAGAAAAGAAGAGTAATTTCAGTTTTTAAGTGTTGAAGCTTTGATGAGAGTTATAAAGAGTAAGTAGTAAGTGTTAAAAGTAAAGTGAAGAAGAAAAGTAAGAAAAGAAGAGTAATTTCAGTTTTTAAGTGTTGAAGCTTTGATAAGAGTTATAATGAGTAAGTAGAAAGTGTTATAAGTAAAGTGAAGAAGAAAAGTAAGAAAAGAAGAGTAATTTCAGTTTTTAAGTGTTGAAGCTTTGATAAGAGTTATAAAGAGTAAGTAGTTAGTGTTAAAAGTAAAGTGAAGAAGAAAAGTAAGAAAAGAAGAGTAATTTCAGTTTTTAAGTGTTGAAGCTTTGATAAGAGTTATAAAGAGTAAGTAGTTAGTGTTAAAAGTAAAGTGAAGAAGAAAAGTAAGAAAAGAAGAGTAATTTCAGTTTTTAAGTGTTGAAGCTTTGATAAGAGTTATAAAGAGTAAGTAGTAAGTGTTAAAAGTAAAGTGAAGAAGAAAAGTAAGAAAAGAAGAGTAATTTCAGTTTTTAAGTGTTGAAGCTTTGATAAGAGTTATAAAGAGTAAGTAGTTAGTGTTAAAAGTAAAGTGAAGAAGAAAAGTAAGAAAAGAAGAGTAATTTCAGTTTTAAGTGTTGAAGCTTTGATAAGAGTTATAAAGAGTAAGTAGTAAGTGTTAAAAGTAAAGTGAAGAAGAAAAGTAAGAAAAGAAGAGTAATTTCAGTTTTTAAGTGTTGAAGCTTTGATAAGAGTTATAAAGAGTAAGTAGAAAGTGTTATAAGTAAAGTGAAGAAGAAAAGTAAGAAAAGAAGAGTAATTTCAATTTTTAAGTGTTGAAGCTTTGATAAGAGTTATAAAGAGTAAGTAGAAAGTGTTATAAGTAAAGTGAAGAAGAAAAGTAAGAAAAGAAGAGTAATTTCAGTTTTAAGTGTTGAAGCTTTGATAAGAGTTATAAAGAGTAAGTAGTAAGTGTTAAAAGTAAAGTGAAGAAGAAAAGTAAGAAAAGAAGAGTAATTTCAGTTTTTAAGTGTTGAAGCTTTGATAAGAGTTATAAAGAGTAAGTAGAAAGTGTTATAAGTAAAGTGAAGAAGAAAAGTAAGAAAAGAAGAGTAATTTCAGTTTTTAAGTGTTGAAGCTTTGATAAGAGTTATAAAGAGTAAGTAGTAAGTGTTAAAAGTAAAGTGAAGAAGAAAAGTAAGAAAAGAAGAGTAATTTCAGTTTTTAGTGTTGAAGCTTTGATAAGAGTTATAAAGAGTAAGTAGTTAGTGTTAAAAGTAAAGTGAAGAAGAAAAGTAAGAAAAGAAGAGTAATTTCAGTTTTTAAGTGTTGAAGCTTTGATAAGAGTTATAAAGAGTAAGTAGTAAGTGTTAAAAGTAAAGTGAAGAAGAAAAGTAAGAAAAGAAGAGTAATTTCAGTTTTTAAGTGTTGAAGCTTTGATAAGAGTTATAAAGAGTAAGTAGTTAGTGTTAAAAGTAAAGTGAAGAAGAAAAGTAAGAAAAGAAGAGTAATTTCAGTTTTTAAGTGTTGAAGCTTTGATAAGAGTTATAAAGAGTAAGTAGTAAGTGTTAAAAGTAAAGTGAAGAAGAAAAGTAAGAAAAGAAGAGTAATTTCAGTTTTTAAGTGTTGAAGCTTTGATAAGAGTTATAAAGAGTAAGTAGTTAGTGTTAAAAGTAAAGTGAAGAAGAAAAGTAAGAAAAGAAGAGTAATTTCAGTTTTAAGTGTTGAAGCTTTGATAAGAGTTATAAAGAGTAAGTAGTAAGTGTTAAAAGTAAAGTGAAGAAGAAAAGTAAGAAAAGAAGAGTAATTTCAGTTTTTAAGTGTTGAAGCTTTGATAAGAGTTATAAAGAGTAAGTAGTAAGTGTTAAAAGTAAAGTGAAGAAGAAAAGTAAGAAAAGAAGAGTAATTTCAATTTTTAAGTGTTGAAGCTTTGATAAGAGTTATAAAGAGTAAGTAGAAAGTGTTATAAGTAAAGTGAAGAAGAAAAGTAAGAAAAGAAGAGTAATTTCAGTTTTAAGTGTTGAAGCTTTGATAAGAGTTATAAAGAGTAAGTAGTAAGTGTTAAAAGTAAAGTGAAGAAGAAAAGTAAGAAAAGAAGAGTAATTTCAGTTTTTAAGTGTTGAAGCTTTGATAAGAGTTATAAAGAGTAAGTAGAAAGTGTTATAAGTAAAGTGAAGAAGAAAAGTAAGAAAAGAAGAGTAATTTCAGTTTTTAAGTGTTGAAGCTTTGATAAGAGTTATAAAGAGTAAGTAGTAAGTGTTAAAAGTAAAGTGAAGAAGAAAAGTAAGAAAAGAAGAGTAATTTCAGTTTTTAAGTGTTGAAGCTTTGATAAGAGTTATAAAGAGTAAGTAGTTAGTGTTATAAGTAAAGTGAAGAAGAAAAGTAAGAAAAGAAGAGTAATTTCAGTTTTTAAGTGTTGAAGCTTTGATAAGAGTTATAAAGAGTAAGTAGTAAGTGTTAAAAGTAAAGTGAAGAAGAAAAGTAAGAAAAGAAGAGTAATTTCAGTTTTTAAGTGTTGAAGCTTTGATACGAGTTATAAAGAGTATTTAGTGTGTGTTATAAGTAAAGTGAAGAAGAAAAGTAAGAAAAGAAGAGTAATTTCAGTTTTAAGTGTTGAAGCTTTGATAAGAGTTATAAAGAGTAAGTAGAAAGTGTTAAAAGTAAAGTGAAGAAGAAAAGTAAGAAAAGAAGAGTAATTTCAGTTTTTAAGTGTTGAAGCTTTTATAAGAGTTATAATGAGTAAGTAGAAAGTGTTAAAAGTAAAGTGAAGAAGAAAAGTAAGAAAAGAAGAGTAATTTCAGTTTTTAAGTGTTGAAGCTTTTATAAGAGTTATAATGAGTAAGTAGAAAGTGTTAAAAGTAAAGTGAAGAAGAAAAGTAAGAAAAGAAGAGTAATTTCAGTTTTTAAGTGTTGAAGCTTTGATGAGAGTTATAATGAGTAAGTAGAAAGTGTTAAAAGTAAAGTGAAGAAGAAAAGTAAGAAAAGAAGAGTAATTTCAGTTTTTAAGTGTTGAAGCTTTGATAAGAGTTATAAAGAGTAAGTAGTAAGTGTTAAAAGTAAAGTGAAGAAGAAAAGTAAGAAAAGAAGAGTAATTTCAGTTTTTAAGTGTTGAAGCTTTGATGAGAGTTATAATGAGTAAGTAGAAAGTGTTATAAGTAAAGTGAAGAAGAAAAGTAAGAAAAGAAGAGTAATTTCAGTTTTTAAGTGTTGAAGCTTTGATAAGAGTTATAAAGAGTAAGTAGTAAGTGTTAAAAGTAAAGTGAAGAAGAAAAGTAAGAAAAGAAGAGTAATTTCAGTTTTTAAGTGTTGAAGCTTTGATAAGAGTTATAAAGAGTAAGTTGTTAGTGTTAAAAGTAAAGTGAAGAAGAAAAGTAAGAAAAGAAGAGTAATTTCAGTTTTTAAGTGTTGAAGCTTTGATAAGAGTTATAAAGAGTAAGTAGTAAGTGTTAAAAGTAAAGTGAAGAAGAAAAGTAAGAAAAGAAGAGTAATTTCAGTTTTTAAGTGTTGAAGCTTTGATAAGAGTTATAAAGAGTAAGTAGTAAGTGTTAAAAGTAAAGTGAAGAAGAAAAGTAAGAAAAGAAGAGTAATTTCAGTTTTTAAGTGTTGAAGCTTTGATAAGAGTTATAAAGAGTAAGTAGTTAGTGTTAAAAGTAAAGTGAAGAAGAAAAGTAAGAAAAGAAGAGTAATTTCAGTTTTTAAGTGTTGAAGCTTTGATAAGAGTTATAAAGAGTAAGTAGTTAGTGTTAAAAGTAAAGTGAAGAAGAAAAGTAAGAAAAGAAGAGTAATTTCAGTTTTTAAGTGTTGAAGCTTTGATAAGAGTTATAAAGAGTAAGTAGTAAGTGTTAAAAGTAAAGTGAAGAAGAAAAGTAAGAAAAGAAGAGTAATTTCAGTTTTTAGTGTTGAAGCTTTGATAAGAGTTATAAAGAGTAAGTAGTTAGTGTTAAAAGTAAAGTGAAGAAGAAAAGTAAGAAAAGAAGAGTAATTTCAGTTTTTAAGTGTTGAAGCTTTTATAAGAGTTATAAAGAGTAAGTAGTAAGTGTTAAAAGTAAAGTGAAGAAGAAAAGTAAGAAAAGAAGAGTAATTTCAGTTTTTAAGTGTTGAAGCTTTGATAAGAGTTATAAAGAGTAAGTAGAAAGTGTTAAAAGTAAAGTGAAGAAGAAAAGTAAGAAAAGAAGAGTAATTTCAGTTTTTAAGTGTTGAAGCTTTTATAAGAGTTATAAAGAGTAAGTAGTAAGTGTTAAAAGTAAAGTGAAGAAGAAAAGTAAGAAAAGAAGAGTAATTTCAGTTTTTAAGTGTTGAAGCTT
Organism: Loxodes magnus; assembly: GCA_946699065.1. NCBI lineage: Eukaryota > Ciliophora > Karyorelictea > Loxodida > Loxodidae > Loxodes > Loxodes magnus. Next base: position 21,109 of record CAMPDV010005890.1, on the reverse strand, counting down.
TGATAAGAGTTATAAAGAGTAAGTTGTTAGTGTTAAAAGTAAAGTGAAGAAGAAAAGTAAGAAAAGAAGAGTAATTTCAGTTTTAAGTGTTGAAGCTTTGATAAGAGTTATAAAGAGTAAGTAGTAAGTGTTAAAAGTAAAGTGAAGAAGAAAAGTAAGAAAAGAAGAGTAATTTCAGTTTTTAAGTGTTGAAGCTTTGATAAGAGTTATAAAGAGTAAGTAGAAAGTGTTATAAGTAAAGTGAAGAAGAAAAGTAAGAAAAGAAGAGTAATTTCAGTTTTTAAGTGTTGAAGCTTTGATAAGAGTTATAAAGAGTAAGTAGAAAGTGTTATAAGTAAAGTGAAGAAGAAAAGTAAGAAAAGAAGAGTAATTTCAGTTTTTAAGTGTTGAAGCTTTGATAAGAGTTATAAAGAGTAAGTAGAAAGTGTTATAAGTAAAGTGAAGAAGAAAAGTAAGAAAAGAAGAGTAATTTCAGTTTTTAAGTGTTGAAGCTTTGATAAGAGTTATAATGAGTAAGTTGTTAGTGTTAAAAGTAAAGTGAAGAAGAAAAGTAAGAAAAGAAGAGTAATTTCAGTTTTTAAGTGTTGAAGCTTTGATAAGAGTTATAAAGAGTAAGTAGTAAGTGTTAAAAGTAAAGTGAAGAAGAAAAGTAAGAAAAGAAGAGTAATTTCAGTTTTTAAGTGTTGAAGCTTTGATAAGAGTTATAAAGAGTAAGTAGTAAGTGTTAAAAGTAAAGTGAAGAAGAAAAGTAAGAAAAGAAGAGTAATTTCAGTTTTTAAGTGTTGAAGCTTTGATAAGAGTTATAATGAGTAAGTTGTTAGTGTTAAAAGTAAAGTGAAGAAGAAAAGTAAGAAAAGAAGAGTAATTTCAGTTTTTAAGTGTTGAAGCTTTTATAAGAGTTATAATGAGTAAGTAGAAAGTGTTAAAAGTAAAGTGAAGAAGAAAAGTAAGAAAAGAAGAGTAATTTCAGTTTTTAAGTGTTGAAGCTTTGATGAGAGTTATAATGAGTAAGTAGAAAGTGTTAAAAGTAAAGTGAAGAAGAAAAGTAAGAAAAGAAGAGTAATTTCAGTTTTTAAGTGTTGAAGCTTTGATAAGAGTTATAAAGAGTAAGTAGTAAGTGTTAAAAGTAAAGTGAAGAAGAAAAGTAAGAAAAGAAGAGTAATTTCAGTTTTTAAGTGTTGAAGCTTTGATACGAGTTATAAAGAGTAAGTTGTTAGTGTTAAAAGTAAAGTGAAGAAGAAAAGTAAGAAAAGAAGAGTAATTTCAGTTTTTAAGTGTTGAAGCTTTGATAAGAGTTATAAAGAGTAAGTAGTAAGTGTTAAAAGTAAAGTGAAGAAGAAAAGTAAGAAAAGAAGAGTAATTTCAGTTTTTAAGTGTTGAAGCTTTGATAAGAGTTATAATGAGTAAGTTGTTAGTGTTAAAAGTAAAGTGAAGAAGAAAAGTAAGAAAAGAAGAGTAATTTCAGTTTTTAAGTGTTGAAGCTTTGATAAGAGTTATAAAGAGTAAGTAGAAAGTGTTAAAAGTAAAGTGAAGAAGAAAAGTAAGAAAAGAAGAGTAATTTCAGTTTTTAAGTGTTGAAGCTTTGATAAGAGTTATAAAGAGTAAGTAGTAAGTGTTAAAAGTAAAGTGAAGAAGAAAAGTAAGAAAAGAAGAGTAATTTCAGTTTTTAAGTGTTGAAGCTTTGATAAGAGTTATAAAGAGTAAGTAGTAAGTGTTAAAAGTAAAGTGAAGAAGAAAAGTAAGAAAAGAAGAGTAATTTCAGTTTTTAAGTGTTGAAGCTTTGATACGAGTTATAAAGAGTAAGTAGTAAGTGTTAAAAGTAAAGTGAAGAAGAAAAGTAAGAAAAGAAGAGTAATTTCAGTTTTTAAGTGTTGAAGCTTTGATAAGAGTTATAAAGAGTAAGTAGTAAGTGTTAAAAGTAAAGTGAAGAAGAAAAGTAAGAAAAGAAGAGTAATTTCAGTTTTTAAGTGTTGAAGCTTTGATAAGAGTTATAAAGAGTAAGTTGTTAGTGTTAAAAGTAAAGTGAAGAAGAAAAGTAAGAAAAGAAGAGTAATTTCAGTTTTTAAGTGTTGAAGCTTTGATAAGAGTTATAAAGAGTAAGTAATAAGTGTTAAAAGTAAAGTGAAGAAGAAAAGTATGAAAAGAAGAGTAATTTCAGTTTTTAAGTGTTGAAGCTTTGATAAGAGTTATAAAGAGTAAGTAGTAAGTGTTAAAAGTAAAGTGAAGAAGAAAAGTAAGAAAAGAAGAGTAATTTCAGTTTTTAAGTGTTGAAGCTTTGATAAGAGTTATAAAGAGTAAGTTGTTAGTGTTAAAAGTAAAGTGAAGAAGAAAAGTAAGAAAAGAAGAGTAATTTCAGTTTTTAAGTGTTGAAGCTTTGATAAGAGTTATAAAGAGTAAGTAGTTAGTGTTAAAAGTAAAGTGAAGAAGAAAAGTAAGAAAAGAAGAGTAATTTCAGTTTTTAAGTGTTGAAGCTTTGATAAGAGTTATAAAGAGTAAGTAGTAAGTGTTAAAAGTAAAGTGAAGAAGAAAAGTAAGAAAAGAAGAGTAATTTCAGTTTTTAAGTGTTGAAGCTTTGATAAGAGTTATAAAGAGTAAGTAGTAAGTGTTAAAAGTAAAGTGAAGAAGAAAAGTAAGAAAAGAAGAGTAATTTCAGTTTTTAAGTGTTGAAGCTTTGATAAGAGTTATAAAGAGTAAGTAGTAAGTGTTAAAAGTAAAGTGAAGAAGAAAAGTAAGAAAAGAAGAGTAATTTCAGTTTTTAAGTGTTGAAGCTTTGATAAGAGTTATAAAGAGTAAGTAGTTAGTGTTAAAAGTAAAGTGAAGAAGAAAAGTAAGAAAAGAAGAGTAATTTCAGTTTTTAAGTGTTGAAGCTTTGATAAGAGTTATAAAGAGTAAGTAGTTAGTGTTAAAAGTAAAGTGAAGAAGAAAAGTAAGAAAAGAAGAGTAATTTCAGTTTTTAAGTGTTGAAGCTTTGATAAGAGTTATAAAGAACAAGTTGTTAGTGTTAAAAGTAAAGTGAAGAAGAAAAGTAAGAAAAGAAGAGTAATTTCAGTTTTTAAGTGTTGAAGCTTTGATAAGAGTTATAAAGAACAAGTTGTTAGTGTTAAAAGTAAAGTGAAGAAGAAAAGTAAGAAAAGAAGAGTAATTTCAGTTTTTAAGTGTTGAAGCTTTGATAAGAGTTATAAAGAACAAGTTGTTAGTGTTAAAAGTAAAGTGAAGAAGAAAAGTAAGAAAAGAAGAGTAATTTCAGTTTTTAAGTGTTGAAGCTTTGATAAGAGTTATAAAGAGTAAGTAGTAAGTGTTAAAAGTAAAGTGAAGAAGAAAAGTAAGAAAAGAAGAGTAATTTCAGTTTTTAAGTGTTGAAGCTTTGATAAGAGTTATAAAGAACAAGTTGTTAGTGTTAAAAGTAAAGTGAAGAAGAAAAGTAAGAAAAGAAGAGTAATTTCAGTTTTTAAGTGTTGAAGCTTTTATAAGAGTTATAAAGAGTAAGTAGTAAGTGTTAAAAGTAAAGTGAAGAAGAAAAGTAAGAAAAGAAGAGTAATTTCAGTTTTTAAGTGTTGAAGCTTTGATAAGAGTTATAAAGAGTAAGTAGAAAGTGTTAAAAGTAAAGTGAAGAAGAAAAGTAAGAAAAGAAGAGTAATTTCAGTTTTTAAGTGTTGAAGCTTTTATAAGAGTTATAAAGAGTAAGTAGTAAGTGTTAAAAGTAAAGTGAAGAAGAAAAGTAAGAAAAGAAGAGTAATTTCAGTTTTTAAGTGTTGAAGCTTTGATAAGAGTTATAAAGAGTAAGTTGTTAGTGTTAAAAGTAAAGTGAAGAAGAAAAGTAAGAAAAGAAGAGTAATTTCAGTTTTAAGTGTTGAAGCTTTGATAAGAGTTATAAAGAGTAAGTAGTAAGTGTTAAAAGTAAAGTGAAGAAGAAAAGTAAGAAAAGAAGAGTAATTTCAGTTTTTAAGTGTTGAAGCTTTGATAAGAGTTATAAAGAGTAAGTAGAAAGTGTTATAAGTAAAGTGAAGAAGAAAAGTAAGAAAAGAAGAGTAATTTCAGTTTTTAAGTGTTGAAGCTTTGATACGAGTTATAAAGAGTAAGTAGTAAGTGTTAAAAGTAAAGTGAAGAAGAAAAGTAAGAAAAGAAGAGTAATTTCAGTTTTTAAGTGTTGAAGCTTTGATAAGAGTTATAAAGAGTAAGTAGAAAGTGTTAAAAGTAAAGTGAAGAAGAAAAGTAAGAAAAGAAGAGTAATTTCAGTTTTTAAGTGTTGAAGCTTTGATAAGAGTTATAAAGAGTAAGTTGTTAGTGTTAAAAGTAAAGTGAAGAAGAAAAGTAAGAAAAGAAGAGTAATTTCAGTTTTTAAGTGTTGAAGCTTTGATAAGAGTTATAAAGAGTAAGTAGTTAGTGTTAAAAGTAAAGTGAAGAAGAAAAGTAAGAAAAGAAGAGTAATTTCAGTTTTTAAGTGTTGAAGCTTTGATAAGAGTTATAAAGAGTAAGTAGTAAGTGTTAAAAGTAAAGTGAAGAAGAAAAGTAAGAAAAGAAGAGTAATTTCAGTTTTTAAGTGTTGAAGCTTTGATAAGAGTTATAAAGAGTAAGTTGTTAGTGTTAAAAGTAAAGTGAAGAAGAAAAGTAAGAAAAGAAGAGTAATTTCAGTTTTTAAGTGTTGAAGCTTTGATAAGAGTTATAAAGAGTAAGTAGTTAGTGTTAAAAGTAAAGTGAAGAAGAAAAGTAAGAAAAGAAGAGTAATTTCAGTTTTTAAGTGTTGAAGCTTTGATGAGAGTTATAAAGAGTAAGTAGTAAGTGTTAAAAGTAAAGTGAAGAAGAAAAGTAAGAAAAGAAGAGTAATTTCAGTTTTTAAGTGTTGAAGCTTTGATAAGAGTTATAAAGAGTAAGTAATAAGTGTTTAAAGTAAAGTGAAGAAGAAAAGTATGAAAAGAAGAGTAATTTCAGTTTTTAAGTGTTGAAGCTTTGATAAGAGTTATAAAGAGTAAGTAGAAAGTGTTAAAAGTAAAGTGAAGAAGAAAAGTAAGAAAAGAAGAGTAATTTCAGTTTTTAAGTGTTGAAGCTTTGATAAGAGTTATAAAGAGTAAGTAGTTAGTGTTAAAAGTAAAGTGAAGAAGAAAAGTAAGAAAAGAAGAGTAATTTCAGTTTTTAAGTGTTGAAGCTTTGATAAGAGTTATAAAGAACAAGTTGTTAGTGTTAAAAGTAAAGTGAAGAAGAAAAGTAAGAAAAGAAGAGTAATTTCAGTTTTTAAGTGTTGAAGCTTTGATGAGAGTTATAAAGAGTAAGTAGTAAGTGTTAAAAGTAAAGTGAAGAAGAAAAGTAAGAAAAGAAGAGTAATTTCAGTTTTTAAGTGTTGAAGCTTTTATAAGAGTTATAAAGAGTAAGTAGTAAGTGTTAAAAGTAAAGTGAAGAAGAAAAGTAAGAAAAGAAGAGTAATTTCAGTTTTTAAGTGTTGAAGCTTTGATAAGAGTTATAAAGAGTAAGTAGAAAGTGTTAAAAGTAAAGTGAAGAAGAAAAGTAAGAAAAGAAGAGTAATTTCAGTTTTTAAGTGTTGAAGCTTTTATAAGAGTTATAAAGAGTAAGTAGTAAGTGTTAAAAGTAAAGTGAAGAAGAAAAGTAAGAAAAGAAGAGTAATTTCAGTTTTTAAGTGTTGAAGCTTTGATAAGAGTTATAAAGAGTAAGTAGTAAGTGTTAAAAGTAAAGTGAAGAAGAAAAGTAAGAAAAGAAGAGTAATTTCAGTTTTTAAGTGTTGAAGCTTTGATACGAGTTATAAAGAGTAAGTTGTTAGTGTTAAAAGTAAAGTGAAGAAGAAAAGTAAGAAAAGAAGAGTAATTTCAGTTTTTAAGTGTTGAAGCTTTGATAAGAGTTATAAAGAGTAAGTAGTAAGTGTTAAAAGTAAAGTGAAGAAGAAAAGTAAGAAAAGAAGAGTAATTTCAGTTTTTAAGTGTTGAAGCTTTGATAAGAGTTATAAAGAGTAAGTAGAAAGTGTTATAAGTAAAGTGAAGAAGAAAAGTAAGAAAAGAAGAGTAATTTCAGTTTTTAAGTGTTGAAGCTTTTATAAGAGTTATGTTTAGCAAGTTGTTAGTGTTAATAGTAAAGTGAAGAAGAAAAGTAAGAAAAGAAGAGTAATTTCAGTTTTTAAGTGTTGAAGCTTTGATAAGAGTTATAAAGAGTAAGTAGTAAGTGTTAAAAGTAAAGTGAAGAAGAAAAGTAAGAAAAGAAGAGTAATTTCAGTTTTTAAGTGTTGAAGCTTTGATGAGAGTTATAAAGAGTAAGTAGTAAGTGTTAAAAGTAAAGTGAAGAAGAAAAGTAAGAAAAGAAGAGTAATTTCAGTTTTTAAGTGTTGAAGCTTTTATAAGAGTTATAAAGAGTAAGTAATAAGTGTTAAAAGTAAAGTGAAGAAGAAAAGTAAGAAAAGAAGAGTAATTTCAGTTTTTAAGTGTTGAAGCTTTGATAAGAGTTATAAAGAGTAAGTAGAAATTGTTAAAAGTAAAGTGAAGAAGAAAAGTAAGAAAAGAAGAGTAATTTCAGTTTTAAGTGTTGAAGCTTTTATAAGAGTTATAATGAGTAAGTAGAAATTGTTAAAAGTAAAGTGAAGAAGAAAAGTAAGAAAAGAAGAGTAATTTCAGTTTTTAAGTGTTGAAGCTTTTATAAGAGTTATAAAGAGTAAGTAGTTAGTGTTAAAAGTAAAGTGAAGAAGAAAAGTAAGAATAGAAGAGTAATTTCAGTTTTTAAGTGTTGAAGCTTTGATAAGAGTTATGTATAGCAAGTTGTTAGTGTTAATAGTAAAGTGAAGAAGAAAAGTAAGAAAAGAAGAGTAATTTCAGTTTTTAAGTGTTGAAGCTTTGATAAGAGTTATATAGAGTAAGTTGTTAGTGTTAAAAGTAAAGTGAAGAAGAAAAGTAAGAAAAGAAGAGTAATTTCAGTTTTTAAGTGTTGAAGCTTTGATAAGAGTTATAAAGAGTAAGTAGTTAGTGTTAAAAGTAAAGTGAAGAAGAAAAGTAAGAATAGAAGAGTAATTTCAGTTTTTAAGTGTTGAAGCTTTGATAAGAGTTATGTATAGCAAGTTGTTAGTGTTAATAGTAAAGTGAAGAAGAAAAGTAAGAAAAGAAGAGTAATTTCAGTTTTTAAGTGTTGAAGCTTTGATGAGAGTTATAATGAGTAAGTAGTAAGTGTTAAAAGTAAAGTGAAGAAGAAAAGTAAGAAAAGAAGAGTAATTTCATTTTTTAAGTGTTGAAGCTTTGATAAGAGTTATAATGAGTAAGTAGTAAGTGTTAAAAGTAAAGTGAAGAAGAAAAGTAAGAAAAGAAGAGTAATTTCAGTTTTTAAGTGTTGAAGCTTTGATGAGAGTTATAAAGAGTAAGTAGTAAGTGTTAAAAGTAAAGTGAAGAAGAAAAGTAAGAAAAGAAGAGTAATTTCAGTTTTTAAGTGTTGAAGCTTTGATGAGAGTTATAATGAGTAAGTAGTAAGTGTTAAAAGTAAAGTGAAGAAGAAAAGTAAGAAAAGAAGAGTAATTTCATTTTTTAAGTGTTGAAGCTTTGATAAGAGTTATAATGAGTAAGTAGTAAGTGTTAAAATTAAAGTGAAGAAGAAAAGTAAGAAAAGAAGAGTAATTTCAGTTTTAAGTGTTGAAGCTTTGATAAGAGTTATAAAGAGCAAGTAGTTAGTGTTAAAAGTAAAGTGAAGAAGAAAAGTAAGAAAAGAAGAGTAATTTCAGTTTTTAAGTGTTGAAGCTTTGATAAGAGTTATAAAGAGTAAGTAATAAGTGTTAAAAGTAAAGTGAAGAAGAAAAGTAAGAAAAGAAGAGTAATTTCAGTTTTTAAGTGTTGAAGCTTTGATAAGAGTTATAAAGAACAAGTTGTTAGTGTTAAAAGTAAAGTGAAGAAGAAAAGTAAGAAAAGAAGAGTAATTTCAGTTTTTAAGTGTTGAAGCTTTTATAAGAGTTATAATGAGTAAGTAGAAAGTGTTAAAAGTAAAGTGAAGAAGAAAAGTAAGAAAAGAAGAGTAATTTCAGTTTTTAAGTGTTGAAGCTTTGATAAGAGTTATAAAGAGTAAGTAGAAAGTGTTAAAAGTAAAGTGAAGAAGAAAAGTAAGAAAAGAAGAGTAATTTCAGTTTTTAAGTGTTGAAGCTTTTATAAGAGTTATAATGAGTAAGTAGAAAGTGTTAAAAGTAAAGTGAAGAAGAAAAGTAAGAAAAGAAGAGTAATTTCAGTTTTTAAGTGTTGAAGCTTTGATAAGAGTTATAAAGAACAAGTTGTTAGTGTTAATAGTAAAGTGAAGAAGAAAAGTAAGAAAAGAAGAGTAATTTCAGTTTTTAAGTGTTGAAGCTTTGATAAGAGTTATAAAGAGTAAGTAGTTAGTGTTAAAAGTAAAGTGAAGAAGAAAAGTAAGAAAAGAAGAGTAATTTCAGTTATTAAGTGTTGAAGCTTTGATAAGAGTTATGTATAGCAAGTAGTAAGTGTTAAAAGTAAAGTGAAGAAGAAAAGTATTAAAAGAAGAGTAATTTCAGTTTTTAAGTGTTGAAGCTTTGATAAGAGTCATAAAGAGTAAGTAGTAAGTGTTAAAAGTAAAATGAAGAAGAAAAGTAAGAAAAGAAGAGTAATTTCAGTTTTTAAGTGTTGAAGCTTTGATAAGAGTTATAAAGAACAAGTTGTTAGTGTTAAAAGTAAAGTGAAGAAGAAAAGTAAGAAAAGAAGAGTAATTTCAGTTTTTAAGTGTTGAAGCTTTGATAAGAGTTATAAAGAGTAAGTAATAAGTGTTAAAAGTAAAGTGAAGAAGAAAAGTATGAAAAGAAGAGTAATTTCAGTTTTTAAGTGTTGAAGCTTTGATAAGAGTTATAAAGAGTAAGTAGTAAGTGTTAAAAGTAAAGTGAAGAAGAAAAGTAAGAAAAGAAGAGTAATTTCAGTTTTTAAGTGTTGAAGCTTTTATAAGAGTTATAATGAGTAAGTAGAAAGTGTTAAAAGTAAAGTGAAGAAGAAAAGTAAGAAAAGAAGAGTAATTTCAGTTTTTAAGTGTTGAAGCTTTGATAAGAGTTATAAAGAGTAAGTAGTAAGTGTTAAAAGTAAAGTGAAGAAGAAAAGTAAGAAAAGAAGAGTAATTTCAGTTTTTAAGTGTTGAAGCTTTGATAAGAGTTATAAAGAACAAGTTGTTAGTGTTAATAGTAAAGTGAAGAAGAAAAGTAAGAAAAGAAGAGTAATTTCAGTTTTTAAGTGTTGAAGCTTTGATAAGAGTTATAAAGAGTAAGTAGTTAGTGTTAAAAGTAAAGTGAAGAAGAAAAGTAAGAAAAGAAGAGTAATTTCAGTTATTAAGTGTTGATCTTTGATAAGAGTTATGTATAGCAAGTAGTAAGTGTTAAAAGTAAAGTGAAGAAGAAAAGTAAGAAAAGAAGAGTAATTTCAGTTTTAAGTGTTGAAGCTTTTATAAGAGTTATAATGAGTAAGTAGAAATTGTTAAAAGTAAAGTGAAGAAGAAAAGTAAGAAAAGAAGAGTAATTTCAGTTTTTAAGTGTTGAAGCTTTGATAAGAGTTATGTATAGCAAGTTGTTAGTGTTAAAAGTAAAGTGAAGAAGAAAAGTAAGAAAAGAAGAGTAATTTCAGTTTTTAAGTGTTGAAGCTTTGATAAGAGTTATAAAGAGTAAGTATTTAGTGTTAAAAGTAAAGTGAAGAAGAAAAGTAAGAAAAGAAGAGTAATTTCAGTTTTTAAGTGTTGAAGCTTTGATAAGAGTTATAAAGAACAAGTTGTTAGTGTTAAAAGTAAAGTGAAGAAGAAAAGTAAGAAAAGAAGAGTAATTTCAGTTTTTAAGTGTTGAAGCTTTTATAAGAGTTATAATGAGTAAGTAGAAAGTGTTAAAAGTAAAGTGAAGAAGAAAAGTAAGAAAAGAAGAGTAATTTCAGTTTTAAGTGTTGAAGCTTTGATAAGAGTTATAATGAGTAAGTTGTTAGTGTTAAAAGTAAAGTGAAGAAGAAAAGTAAGAAAAGAAGAGTAATTTCAGTTTTTAAGTGTTGAAGCTTTGATAAGAGTTATAAAGAGTAAGTAGTTAGTGTTAAAAGTAAAGTGAAGAAGAAAAGTAAGAAAAGAAGAGTAATTTCAGTTTTTAAGTGTTGAAGCTTTGATAAGAGTTATAAAGAACAAGTTGTTAGTGTTAATAGTAAAGTGAAGAAGAAAAGTAAGAAAAGAAGAGTAATTTCAGTTTTTAAGTGTTGAAGCTTTTATAAGAGTTATAATGAGTAAGTAGAAATTGTTAAAAGTAAAGTGAAGAAGAAAAGTAAGAAAAGAAGAGTAATTTCAGTTTTTAAGTGTTGAAGCTTTGATAAGAGTTATAAAGAGTAAGTAGAAATTGTTAAAAGTAAAGTGAAGAAGAAAAGTAAGAAAAGAAGAGTAATTTCAGTTTTAAGTGTTGAAGCTTTTATAAGAGTTATAATGAGTAAGTAGAAATTGTTAAAAGTAAAGTGAAGAAGAAAAGTAAGAAAAGAAGAGTAATTTCAGTTTTTAAGTGTTGAAGCTTTTATAAGAGTTATAATGAGTAAGTAGAAATTGTTAAAAGTAAAGTGAAGAAGAAAAGTAAGAAAAGAAGAGTAATTTCAGTTTTAAGTGTTGAAGCTTTGATAAGAGTTATAATGAGTAAGTAGTAAGTGTTAAAAGTAAAGTGAAGAAGAAAAGTAAGAAAAGAAGAGTAATTTCAGTTTTAAGTGTTGAAGCTTTGATAAGAGTTATAATGAGTAAGTTGTTAGTGTTAAAAGTAAAGTGAAGAAGAAAAGTAAGAAAAGAAGAGTAATTTCAGTTTTTAAGTGTTGAAGCTTTTATAAGAGTTATAATGAGTAAGTAGAAATTGTTAAAAGTAAAGTGAAGAAGAAAAGTAAGAAAAGAAGAGTAATTTCAGTTTTAAGTGTTGAAGCTTTGATAAGAGTTATAATGAGTAAGTTGTTAGTGTTAAAAGTAAAGTGAAGAAGTAAAGTAAGAAAAGAAGAAAGAATTTCAGTTTTAAGGAGTATGCTTTGAGAAGTAATAAGTATTTAGAAAAGTGAAGAAGTAAAGTAAGAAAAGAATATCTAATGATAAGTTTTCGTAGCAAGCACTAAAATATAAGTTAGAATATCCAAAATGTTAGTAATAATATAACAATTACGAATCTGTATTCGGTTAGTCAAGATATGTTTGTAGATGAAAGTTAGCCTATAGAAAAGTTAAGAAGTAAAGTAAGAAAAGAAGATAGAATTTCAGTTTTAAGGAGTATGCTTTGAGAAGTAATAAGTATTTAGAAAAGTGAAGAAGTAAAGTAAGAAAAGAAGAAAGAATTTCAGTTTTAAGGAGTATGCTTTGAGAAGTAATAAGTATTTAGAAAAGTGAAGAAGTAAAGTAAGAAAAGAATATCTAATGATAAGTTTTCGTAGCAAGCACTAAAATATAAGTTAGAATATCCAAAATGTTAGTAATAATATAACAATTACGAATCTGTATTCGGTTAGTCAAGATATGTTTGTAGATGAAAGTTAGCCTATAGAAAAGTGAAGAAGTAAAGTAAGAAAAGAAGATAGAATTTCAGTTTTAAGGAGTATGCTTTGAGAAGTAATAAGTATTTAGAAAAGTGAAGAAGTAAAGTAAGAAAAGAAGAAAGAATTTCAGTTTTAAGGAGTATGCTTTGAGAAGTAATAAGTATTTAGAAAAGTGAAGAAGTAAAGTAAGAAAAGAATATCTAATGATAAGTTTTCGTAGCAAGCACTAAAATATAAGTTAGAATATCCAAAATGTTAGTAATAATATAACAATTACGAATCTGTATTCGGTTAGTCAAGATATGTTTGTAGATGAAAGTTAGCCTATAGAAAAGTGAAGAAGTAAAGTAAGAAAAGAAGATAGAATTTCAGTTTTAAGGAGTATGCTTTGAGAAGTAATAAGTATTTAGAAAAGTGAAGAAGTAAAGTAAGAAAAGAAGAAAGAATTTCAGTTTTAAGGAGTATGCTTTGAGAAGTAATAAGTATTTAGAAAAGTGAAGAAGTAAAGTAAGAAAAGAATATCTAATGATAAGTTTTCGTAGCAAGCACTAAAATATAAGTTAGAATATCCAAAATGTTAGTAATAATATAACAATTACGAATCTGTATTCGGTTAGTCAAGATATGTTTGTAGATGAAAGTTAGCCTATAGAAAAGTGAAGAAGTAAAGTAAGAAAAGAAGATAGAATTTCAGTTTTAAGGAGTATGCTTTGAGAAGTAATAAGTATTTAGAAAAGTGAAGAAGTAAAGTAAGAAAAGAAGAAAGAATTTCAGTTTTAAGGAGTATGCTTTGAGAAGTAATAAGTATTTAGAAAAGTGAAGAAGTAAAGTAAGAAAAGAATATCTAATGATAAGTTTTCGTAGCAAGCACTAAAATATAAGTTAGAATATCCAAAATGTTAGTAATAATATAACAATTACGAATCTGTATTCGGTTAGTCAAGATATGTTTGTAGATGAAAGTTAGCCTATAGAAAAGTGAAGAAGTAAAGTAAGAAAAGAAGATAGAATTTCAGTTTTAAGGAGTATGCTTTGAGAAGTAATAAGTATTTAGAAAAGTGAAGAAGTAAAGTAAGAAAAGAAGAAAGAATTTCAGTTTTAAGGAGTATGCTTTGAGAAGTAATAAGTATTTAGAAAAGTGAAGAAGTAAAGTAAGAAAAGAATATCTAATGATAAGTTTTCGTAGCAAGCACTAAAATATAAGTTAGAATATCCAAAATGTTAGTAATAATATAACAATTACGAATCTGTATTCGGTTAGTCAAGATATGTTTGTAGATGAAAGTTAGCCTATAGAAAAGTGAAGAAGTAAAGTAAGAAAAGAAGATAGAATTTCAGTTTTAAGGAGTATGCTTTGAGAAGTAATAAGTATTTAGAAAAGTGAAGAAGTAAAGTAAGAAAAGAAGAAAGAATTTCAGTTTTAAGGAGTATGCTTTGAGAAGTAATAAGTATTTAGAAAAGTGAAGAAGTAAAGTAAGAAAAGAATATCTAATGATAAGTTTTCGTAGCAAGCACTAAAATATAAGTTAGAATATCCAAAATGTTAGTAATAATATAACAATTACGAATCTGTATTCGGTTAGTCAAGATATGTTTGTAGATGAAAGTTAGCCTATAGAAAAGTGAAGAAGTAAAGTAAGAAAAGAAGATAGAATTTCAGTTTTAAGGAGTATGCTTTGAGAAGTAATAAGTATTTAGAAAAGTGAAGAAGTAAAGTAAGAAAAGAAGAAAGAATTTCAGTTTTAAGGAGTATGCTTTGAGAAGTAATAAGTATTTAGAAAAGTGAAGAAGTAAAGTAAGAAAAGAATATCTAATGATAAGTTTTCGTAGCAAGCACTAAAATATAAGTTAGAATATCCAAAATGTTAGTAATAATATAACAATTACGAATCTGTATTCGGTTAGTCAAGATATGTTTGTAGATGAAAGTTAGCCTATAGAAAAGTGAAGAAGTAAAGTAAGAAAAGAAGATAGAATTTCAGTTTTAAGGAGTATGCTTTGAGAAGTAATAAGTATTTAGAAAAGTGAAGAAGTAAAGTAAGAAAAGAAGAAAGAATTTCAGTTTTAAGGAGTATGCTTTGAGAAGTAATAAGTATTTAGAAAAGTGAAGAAGTAAAGTAAGAAAAGAATATCTAATGATAAGTTTTCGTAGCAAGCACTAAAATATAAGTTAGAATATCCAAAATGTTAGTAATAATATAACAATTACGAATCTGTATTCGGTTAGTCAAGATATGTTTGTAGATGAAAGTTAGCCTATAGAAAAGTGAAGAAGTAAAGTAAGAAAAGAAGATAGAATTTCAGTTTTAAGGAGTATGCTTTGAGAAGTAATAAGTATTTAGAAAAGTGAAGAAGTAAAGTAAGAAAAGAAGAAAGAATTTCAGTTTTAAGGAGTATGCTTTGAGAAGTAATAAGTATTTAGAAAAGTGAAGAAGTAAAGTAAGAAAAGAATATCTAATGATAAGTTTTCGTAGCAAGCACTAAAATATAAGTTAGAATATCCAAAATGTTAGTAATAATATAACAATTACGAATCTGTATTCGGTTAGTCAAGATATGTTTGTAGATGAAAGTTAGCCTATAGAAAAGTGAAGAAGTAAAGTAAGAAAAGAAGATAGAATTTCAGTTTTAAGGAGTATGCTTTGAGAAGTAATAAGTATTTAGAAAAGTGAAGAAGTAAAGTAAGAAAAGAATATCTAATGATAAGTTTTCGTAGCAAGCACTAAAATATAAGTTAGAATATCCAAAATGTTAGTAATAATATAACAATTACGAATCTGTATTCGGTTAGTCAAGATATGTTTGTAGATGAAAGTTAGCCTATAGAAAAGTGAAGAAGTAAAGTAAGAAAAGAAGATAGAATTTCAGTTTTAAGGAGTATGCTTTGAGAAGTAATAAGTATTTAGAAAAGTGAAGAAGTAAAGTAAGAAAAGAAGATAGAATTTCAGTTTTAAGGAGTATGCTTTGAGAAGTAATAAGTATTTAGAAAAGTGAAGAAGTAAAGTAAGAAAAGAATATCTAATGATAAGTTTTCGTAGCAAGCACTAAAATATAAGTTAGAATATCCAAAATGTTAGTAATAATATAACAATTACGAATCTGTATTCGGTTAGTCAAGATATGTTTGTAGATGAAAGTTAGCCTATAGAAAAGTGAAGAAGTAAAGTAAGAAAAGAAGATAGAATTTCAGTTTTAAGGAGTATGCTTTGAGAAGTAATAAGTATTTAGAAAAGTGAAGAAGTAAAGTAAGAAAAGAATATCTAATGATAAGTTTTCGTAGCAAGCACTAAAATATAAGTTAGAATATCCAAAATGTTAGTAATAATATAACAATTACGAATCTGTATTCGGTTAGTCAAGATATGTTTGTAGATGAAAGTTAGCCTATAGAAAAGTGAAGAAGTAAAGTAAGAAAAGAAGATAGAATTTCAGTTTTAAGGAGTATGCTTTGAGAAGTAATAAGTATTTAGAAAAGTGAAGAAGTAAAGTAAGAAAAGAAGATAGAATTTCAGTTTTAAGGAGTATGCTTTGAGAAGTAATAAGTATTTAGAAAAGTGAAGAAGTAAAGTAAGAAAAGAATATCTAATGATAAGTTTTCGTAGCAAGCACTAAAATATAAGTTAGAATATCCAAAATGTTAGTAATAATATAACAATTACGAATCTGTATTCGGTTAGTCAAGATATGTTTGTAGATGAAAGTTAGCCTATAGAAAAGTGAAGAAGTAAAGTAAGAAAAGAAGATAGAATTTCAGTTTTAAGGAGTATGCTTTGAGAAGTAATAAGTATTTAGAAAAGTGAAGAAGTAAAGTAAGAAAAGAATATCTAATGATAAGTTTTCGTAGCAAGCACTAAAATATAAGTTAGAATATCCAAAATGTTAGTAATAATATAACAATTACGAATCTGTATTCGGTTAGTCAAGATATGTTTGTAGATGAAAGTTAGCCTATAGAAAAGTGAAGAAGTAAAGTAAGAAAAGAAGATAGAATTTCAGTTTTAAGGAGTATGCTTTGAGAAGTAATAAGTATTTAGAAAAGTGAAGAAGTAAAGTAAGAAAAGAAGAAAGAATTTCAGTTTTAAGGAGTATGCTTTGAGAAGTAATAAGTATTTAGAAAAGTGAAGAAGTAAAGTAAGAAAAGAATATCTAATGATAAGTTTTCGTAGCAAGCACTAAAATATAAGTTAGAATATCCAAAATGTTAGTAATAATATAACAATTACGAATCTGTATTCGGTTAGTCAAGATATGTTTGTAGATGAAAGTTAGCCTATAGAAAAGTGAAGAAGTAAAGTAAGAAAAGAAGATAGAATTTCAGTTTTAAGGAGTATGCTTTGAGAAGTAATAAGTATTTAGAAAAGTGAAGAAGTAAAGTAAGAAAAGAAGAAAGAATTTCAGTTTTAAGGAGTATGCTTTGAGAAGTAATAAGTATTTAGAAAAGTGAAGAAGTAAAGTAAGAAAAGAATATCTAATGATAAGTTTTCGTAGCAAGCACTAAAATATAAGTTAGAATATCCAAAATGTTAGTAATAATATAACAATTACGAATCTGTATTCGGTTAGTCAAGATATGTTTGTAGATGAAAGTTAGCCTATAGAAAAGTGAAGAAGTAAAGTAAGAAAAGAAGATAGAATTTCAGTTTTAAGGAGTATGCTTTGAGAAGTAATAAGTATTTAGAAAAGTGAAGAAGTAAAGTAAGAAAAGAAGAAAGAATTTCAGTTTTAAGGAGTATGCTTTGAGAAGTAATAAGTATTTAGAAAAGTGAAGAAGTAAAGTAAGAAAAGAATATCTAATGATAAGTTTTCGTAGCAAGCACTAAAATATAAGTTAGAATATCCAAAATGTTAGTAATAATATAACAATTACGAATCTGTATTCGGTTAGTCAAGATATGTTTGTAGATGAAAGTTAGCCTATAGAAAAGTGAAGAAGTAAAGTAAGAAAAGAAGATAGAATTTCAGTTTTAAGGAGTATGCTTTGAGAAGTAATAAGTATTTAGAAAAGTGAAGAAGTAAAGTAAGAAAAGAAGAAAGAATTTCAGTTTTAAGGAGTATGCTTTGAGAAGTAATAAGTATTTAGAAAAGTGAAGAAGTAAAGTAAGAAAAGAATATCTAATGATAAGTTTTCGTAGCAAGCACTAAAATATAAGTTAGAATATCCAAAATGTTAGTAATAATATAACAATTACGAATCTGTATTCGGTTAGTCAAGATATGTTTGTAGATGAAAGTTAGCCTATAGAAAAGTGAAGAAGTAAAGTAAGAAAAGAAGATAGAATTTCAGTTTTAAGGAGTATGCTTTGAGAAGTAATAAGTATTTAGAAAAGTGAAGAAGTAAAGTAAGAAAAGAAGAAAGAATTTCAGTTTTAAGGAGTATGCTTTGAGAAGTAATAAGTATTTAGAAAAGTGAAGAAGTAAAGTAAGAAAAGAATATCTAATGATAAGTTTTCGTAGCAAGCACTAAAATATAAGTTAGAATATCCAAAATGTTAGTAATAATATAACAATTACGAATCTGTATTCGGTTAGTCAAGATATGTTTGTAGATGAAAGTTAGCCTATAGAAAAGTGAAGAAGTAAAGTAAGAAAAGAAGATAGAATTTCAGTTTTAAGGAGTATGCTTTGAGAAGTAATAAGTATTTAGAAAAGTGAAGAAGTAAAGTAAGAAAAGAAGAAAGAATTTCAGTTTTAAGGAGTATGCTTTGAGAAGTAATAAGTATTTAGAAAAGTGAAGAAGTAAAGTAAGAAAAGAATATCTAATGATAAGTTTTCGTAGCAAGCACTAAAATATAAGTTAGAATATCCAAAATGTTAGTAATAATATAACAATTACGAATCTGTATTCGGTTAGTCAAGATATGTTTGTAGATGAAAGTTAGCCTATAGAAAAGTGAAGAAGTAAAGTAAGAAAAGAAGATAGAATTTCAGTTTTAAGGAGTATGCTTTGAGAAGTAATAAGTATTTAGAAAAGTGAAGAAGTAAAGTAAGAAAAGAAGAAAGAATTTCAGTTTTAAGGAGTATGCTTTGAGAAGTAATAAGTATTTAGAAAAGTGAAGAAGTAAAGTAAGAAAAGAATATCTAATGATAAGTTTTCGTAGCAAGCACTAAAATATAAGTTAGAATATCCAAAATGTTAGTAATAATATAACAATTACGAATCTGTATTCGGTTAGTCAAGATATGTTTGTAGATGAAAGTTAGCCTATAGAAAAGTGAAGAAGTAAAGTAAGAAAAGAAGATAGAATTTCAGTTTTAAGGAGTATGCTTTGAGAAGTAATAAGTATTTAGAAAAGTGAAGAAGTAAAGTAAGAAAAGAATATCTAATGATAAGTTTTCGTAGCAAGCACTAAAATATAAGTTAGAATATCCAAAATGTTAGTAATAATATAACAATTACGAATCTGTATTCGGTTAGTCAAGATATGTTTGTAGATGAAAGTTAGCCTATAGAAAAGTGAAGAAGTAAAGTAAGAAAAGAAGATAGAATTTCAGTTTTAAGGAGTATGCTTTGAGAAGTAATAAGTATTTAGAAAAGTGAAGAAGTAAAGTAAGAAAAGAAGAAAGAATTTCAGTTTTAAGGAGTATGCTTTGAGAAGTAATAAGTATTTAGAAAAGTGAAGAAGTAAAGTAAGAAAAGAATATCTAATGATAAGTTTTCGTAGCAAGCACTAAAATATAAGTTAGAATATCCAAAATGTTAGTAATAATATAACAATTACGAATCTGTATTCGGTTAGTCAAGATATGTTTGTAGATGAAAGTTAGCCTATAGAAAAGTGAAGAAGTAAAGTAAGAAAAGAAGATAGAATTTCAGTTTTAAGGAGTATGCTTTGAGAAGTAATAAGTATTTAGAAAAGTGAAGAAGTAAAGTAAGAAAAGAATATCTAATGATAAGTTTTCGTAGCAAGCACTAAAATATAAGTTAGAATATCCAAAATGTTAGTAATAATATAACAATTACGAATCTGTATTCGGTTAGTCAAGATATGTTTGTAGATGAAAGTTAGCCTATAGAAAAGTGAAGAAGTAAAGTAAGAAAAGAAGATAGAATTTCAGTTTTAAGGAGTATGCTTTGAGAAGTAATAAGTATTTAGAAAAGTGAAGAAGTAAAGTAAGAAAAGAAGAAAGAATTTCAGTTTTAAGGAGTATGCTTTGAGAAGTAATAAGTATTTAGAAAAGTGAAGAAGTAAAGTAAGAAAAGAATATCTAATGATAAGTTTTCGTAGCAAGCACTAAAATATAAGTTAGAATATCCAAAATGTTAGTAATAATATAACAATTACGAATCTGTATTCGGTTAGTCAAGATATGTTTGTAGATGAAAGTTAGCCTATAGAAAAGTGAAGAAGTAAAGTAAGAAAAGAAGATAGAATTTCAGTTTTAAGGAGTATGCTTTGAGAAGTAATAAGTATTTAGAAAAGTGAAGAAGTAAAGTAAGAAAAGAATATCTAATGATAAGTTTTCGTAGCAAGCACTAAAATATAAGTTAGAATATCCAAAATGTTAGTAATAATATAACAATTACGAATCTGTATTCGGTTAGTCAAGATATGTTTGTAGATGAAAGTTAGCCTATAGAAAAGTGAAGAAGTAAAGTAAGAAAAGAAGATAGAATTTCAGTTTTAAGGAGTATGCTTTGAGAAGTAATAAGTATTTAGAAAAGTGAAGAAGTAAAGTAAGAAAAGAAGAAAGAATTTCAGTTTTAAGGAGTATGCTTTGAGAAGTAATAAGTATTTAGAAAAGTGAAGAAGTAAAGTAAGAAAAGAATATCTAATGATAAGTTTTCGTAGCAAGCACTAAAATATAAGTTAGAATATCCAAAATGTTAGTAATAATATAACAATTACGAATCTGTATTCGGTTAGTCAAGATATGTTTGTAGATGAAAGTTAGCCTATAGAAAAGTGAAGAAGTAAAGTAAGAAAAGAAGATAGAATTTCAGTTTTAAGGAGTATGCTTTGAGAAGTAATAAGTATTTAGAAAAGTGAAGAAGTAAAGTAAGAAAAGAATATCTAATGATAAGTTTTCGTAGCAAGCACTAAAATATAAGTTAGAATATCCAAAATGTTAGTAATAATATAACAATTACGAATCTGTATTCGGTTAGTCAAGATATGTTTGTAGATGAAAGTTAGCCTATAGAAAAGTGAAGAAGTAAAGTAAGAAAAGAAGATAGAATTTCAGTTTTAAGGAGTATGCTTTGAGAAGTAATAAGTATTTAGAAAAGTGAAGAAGTAAAGTAAGAAAAGAAGAAAGAATTTCAGTTTTAAGGAGTATGCTTTGAGAAGTAATAAGTATTTAGAAAAGTGAAGAAGTAAAGTAAGAAAAGAATATCTAATGATAAGTTTTCGTAGCAAGCACTAAAATATAAGTTAGAATATCCAAAATGTTAGTAATAATATAACAATTACGAATCTGTATTCGGTTAGTCAAGATATGTTTGTAGATGAAAGTTAGCCTATAGAAAAGTGAAGAAGTAAAGTAAGAAAAGAAGATAGAATTTCAGTTTTAAGGAGTATGCTTTGAGAAGTAATAAGTATTTAGAAAAGTGAAGAAGTAAAGTAAGAAAAGAATATCTAATGATAAGTTTTCGTAGCAAGCACTAAAATATAAGTTAGAATATCCAAAATGTTAGTAATAATATAACAATTACGAATCTGTATTCGGTTAGTCAAGATATGTTTGTAGATGAAAGTTAGCCTATAGAAAAGTGAAGAAGTAAAGTAAGAAAAGAAGATAGAATTTCAGTTTTAAGGAGTATGCTTTGAGAAGTAATAAGTATTTAGAAAAGTGAAGAAGTAAAGTAAGAAAAGAAGAAAGAATTTCAGTTTTAAGGAGTATGCTTTGAGAAGTAATAAGTATTTAGAAAAGTGAAGAAGTAAAGTAAGAAAAGAATATCTAATGATAAGTTTTCGTAGCAAGCACTAAAATATAAGTTAGAATATCCAAAATGTTAGTAATAATATAACAATTACGAATCTGTATTCGGTTAGTCAAGATATGTTTGTAGATGAAAGTTAGCCTATAGAAAAGTGAAGAAGTAAAGTAAGAAAAGAAGATAGAATTTCAGTTTTAAGGAGTATGCTTTGAGAAGTAATAAGTATTTAGAAAAGTGAAGAAGTAAAGTAAGAAAAGAAGAAAGAATTTCAGTTTTAAGGAGTATGCTTTGAGAAGTAATAAGTATTTAGAAAAGTGAAGAAGTAAAGTAAGAAAAGAATATCTAATGATAAGTTTTCGTAGCAAGCACTAAAATATAAGTTAGAATATCCAAAATGTTAGTAATAATATAACAATTACGAATCTGTATTCGGTTAGTCAAGATATGTTTGTAGATGAAAGTTAGCCTATAGAAAAGTGAAGAAGTAAAGTAAGAAAAGAAGATAGAATTTCAGTTTTAAGGAGTATGCTTTGAGAAGTAATAAGTATTTAGAAAAGTGAAGAAGTAAAGTAAGAAAAGAAGAAAGAATTTCAGTTTTAAGGAGTATGCTTTGAGAAGTAATAAGTATTTAGAAAAGTGAAGAAGTAAAGTAAGAAAAGAATATCTAATGATAAGTTTTCGTAGCAAGCACTAAAATATAAGTTAGAATATCCAAAATGTTAGTAATAATATAACAATTACGAATCTGTATTCGGTT
>CAMPDV010005889.1:0-20680 GCA_946699065.1 Loxodes magnus | reverse complement strand
CTTTTCTAAATACTTATTACTTCTCAAAGCATAATCCTTAAAACTGAAATTCTATCTTCTTTTCCTACTTTACTTCTTCACTTTTCTAAATACTTATTACTTCTCAAAGAATACGACTTAAAACTGAAATTCTATCATCTTTTCCTACTTTACTTCTATACTTATCTAAATACTTATTACTTCTCAAAGCATAATCCTCAATAAACTGAAATTCTATCTTCTTTTCTTACTTTACTTATTCACTTTTCTAAATACTTAATACTTCTCAAAGCATACTCCTTAAAACTGAAATTCTATCTTCTTTTCTTACTTTACTTCTTCACTTATCTAATTACTTATTACTTCTCAAAGGTTACTCTTTAAAACTGAAATTCTATCTTCTTTTCTTACTTTACTTATTCACTTTTCTAAATACTTATTACTTCTCAAAGCATACTCCTTAAAACTGAAATTCTATCTTCTTTTCTTACTTTACTTATTCACTTTTCTAAATACTTATTACTTCTCAAAGAATACGACTTAAAACTGAAATTCTATCTTCTTTTCTTACTTTACTTATTCACTTTTCTAATTACTTATTACTTCTCAAAGAATACGACTTAAAACTGAAATTCTATCTTCTTTTCTTACTTTACTTCTTCACTTTTCTAAATACTTATTACTTCTCAAAGCATACTCCTTAAAACTGAAATTCTATCTTCTTTTCTTACTTTACTTATACACTTTTCTAAATACTTATTACTTCTCAAAGCATAATCCTTAAAACTGAAACTCTTTCTTCTTTTCTTACTTTACTTATTCACTTATCTAATTACTTATTACTTCTCAAAGCATACTCTTTAAAACTGAAACTCTTTCTTCTTTTCTTACTTTACATTTTCACTTTTCTAAATACTTATTACTTCTCAAAGCATACGACTTAAAACTGAAACTCTATCTTCTTTTCTTACTTTACTTATTCACTTTTCTAAATACTTATTACTTCTCAAAGCATACTACTTAAAACTGAAACTCTATCTTCTTTTCTTACTTTACTTATTCACTTTTCTAAATACTTATTACTTCTCAAAGCATACTCCTTAAAACTGAAACTCTATCTTCTTTTCTTACTTTACTTATTCACTTTTCTTAATACTTATTACTTCTCAAAGAATGCGACTTAAAACTGAAATTCTATCTTCTTTTCCTACTTTACTTCTTCACTTTTCTAAATACTTATTACTTCTCAAAGAATACGACTTAAAACTGAAATTCTATCATCTTTTCCTACTTTACTTCTATACTTATCTAAATACTTATTACTTCTCAAAGCATAATCCTCAAAACTGAAATTCTATCTTCTTTTCTTACTTTACTTATTCACTTTTCTAAATACTTAATACTTCTCAAAGCATACTCCTTAAAACTGAAATTCTATCTTCTTTTCTTACTTTACTTCTTCACTTTTATAAATACTTATTACTTCTCAAAGCATACGACTTAAAACTGAAACTCTATCTTCTTTTCTTACTTTACTTATTCACTTTTCTTAATACTTATTACTTCTCAAAGAATGCGACTTAAAACTGAAATTCTATCTTCTTTTCTTACTTTACTTCTTCACTTTTCAAAATACTTATTACTTCTCAAAGCATACTCAATAAAAATGAAATTCTATCATCTTTTCTTACTTTACTTCTTCACTTTTCTAAATACTTATTAATTCTCAAAGCATACGACTTAAAACTGAAACTCTATCTTCTTTTCTTACTTTACTTATTCACTTTTCTAATTACTTATTACTTCTCAAAGCATACTCCTTAAAACTGAAACTCTATCTTCTTTTCTTACTTTACTTCTTCACTTTTCTAAATACTTATTACTTCTCAAAGCATGCGACTTAAAACTGAAATTCTATCTTCTTTTCTTACTTTACTTCTTCACTTTTCTAAATACTTATTACTTTTCAAAAACTACTACTTAAAACTGAAATTCTATCTTCTTTTCTTACTTTACATTTTCACTTATCTAAATACTTATTACTTCTAAAAGTATTCTCTTTAAAACTGAAATTCTTTCTTCTTTTCTTACTTTACATTTTCACTTTTCTAAATACTTATTACTTCTCAAAGCATACTCTTTAAAACTGAAATTCTATCTTCTTTTCTTACTTAGCTTATTCTCTTTTCTAAATACTTATTACTTCTCAAAGAATACGACTTAAAACTGAAATTCTATCTTCTTTTCTTACTTTACTTCTTCACTTTTCTAAATACTTATTACTTCTCAAATCATACGACTTAAAACTGAAATTCTATCTTCTTTTCTTACTTTACTTCTTCACTTTTCTAAATACTAAATACTTCTCAAAGCATACTCCTTAAAACTGAAATTCTATCTTCTTTTCTTACTTTACTTCTTCACTTTTCTAAATACTTATTACTTCTCAAAGCATACTCTTTAAAACTGAAACTCTTTATTCTTTTCTTGTTAAAATCTTCAATTTTTAAAATACTTAATACTTCTCAAAGCATACTCCTTAAAACTGAAATTCTATCATCTTTTCCTACTTTACTTCTTCACTTATCTAAATACTTATGACTTCTAAAAGCATACTCATTAAAACTGAAACTTTATCTTCTTTTCTTACTTTACTTATTCACTTTTCTAAATACTTATTACTTCTAAAAGTATTCTCCTTAAAACTGAAATTCTTTCTTCTTTTCTTACTTTACTTATTCTCTTTTCTAAATACTTATTACTTCTCAAAGCATACTCTTTAAAACTGAAACTCTTTCTTCTTTTCTTACTTTACATTTTCACTTTTCTAAATACTTATTACTTCTCAAAGCATACTCTTTAAAACTGAAATTCTATCTTCTTTTCTTACTTTACTTATTCACTTTTCTTAATAGTTATCACTTCTCAAAGAATAATCCTTAAAACTGAAACTTTATCTTCTTTTCTTACTTTACTTCTTCACTTTTCTAAATACTTATTACTTCTAAAAGTATTCTCCTTAAAACTGAAATTCTTTCTTCTTTTCTTACTAAAATCTACAATTTTTAAAATATTATTGCCTCTATATTCACTCCTAAAATATGAAATTCTATCATCTTTTCCTACTTTACTTCTTCACTTTTCTAAATACTTAATACTTCTCAAAGCATACTCCTTAAAACTGAAATTCTATCTTCTTTTCTTACTTTACTTATTCACTTTTCTAATTACTTATTACTTCTCAAAGAATACGACTTAAAACTGAAATTCTATCTTCTTTTCTTACTTTACTTCTTCACTTTTCTAAATACTTATTACTTCTCAAAGCATACTACTTAAAACTGAAATTCTATCTTCTTTTCTTACTTTACTTCTTCACTTTTATAAATACTTATTACTTCTCAAAGCATACGACTTAAAACTGAAACTCTATCTTCTTTTCTTACTTTACTTATTCACTTTTCTTAATACTTATTACTTCTCAAAGAATGCGACTTAAAACTGAAATTCTATCTTCTTTTCTTACTTTACTTCTTCACTTTTCTAAATACTTATTACTTCTCAAAGAATACGACTTAAAACTGAAATTCTATCTTCTTTTCTTACTTTACTTATTCACTTTTCTTAATAGTTATCACTTCTCAAAGAATACTCCTTAAAACTGAAACTTTATCTTCTTTTCTTACTTTACTTATTCACTTTTCTAAATACTTATTACTTCTCAAAGCATACTACTTAAAACTGAAATTCTATCTTCTTTTCTTACTTTACTTCTTCACTTTTATAAATACTTATTACTTCTCAAAGCATACGACTTAAAACTGAAACTCTATCTTCTTTTCTTACTTTACTTATTCACTTTTCTTAATACTTATTACTTCTCAAAGAATGCGACTTAAAACTGAAATTCTATCTTCTTTTCTTACTTTACTTCTTCACTTTTCTAAATACTTATTACTTCTCAAAGAATACGACTTAAAACTGAAATTCTATCTTCTTTTCTTACTTTACTTATTCACTTTTCTTAATAGTTATCACTTCTCAAAGAATACTCCTTAAAACTGAAACTTTATCTTCTTTTCTTACTTTACTTCTTCACTTTTCTAAATACTTATTACTTCTCAAAGCATACTAATTAAAACTGAAATTCTATCTTCTTTTCTTACTTTACTTCTTCACTTTTATAAATACTTATTACTTCTCAAAGCATACTACTTAAAACTGAAACTCTATCTTCTTTTCTTACTTTACTTATTCACTTTTCTTAATACTTATTACTTCTCAAAGAATGCGACTTAAAACTGAAATTCTATCTTCTTTTCTTACTTTACTTCTTCACTTTTCTAAATACTTATTACTTCTCAAAGAATACGACTTAAAACTGAAATTCTATCTTCTTTTCTTACTTTACTTATTCACTTTTCTTAATAGTTATCACTTCTCAAAGAATACTCCTTAAAACTGAAACTTTATCTTCTTTTCTTACTTTACTTCTTCACTTTTATAAATACTTATTACTTCTCAAAGCATACGACTTAAAACTGAAACTCTATCTTCTTTTCTTACTTTACTTATTCACTTTTCTAAATACTTATTACTTCTCAAAGCATACTACTTAAAACTGAAATTCTATCTTCTTTTCTTACTTTACTTATTCACTTTTCTAAATACTTATTACTTCTCAAAGCATACTCCTTAAAACTGAAACTCTATCTTCTTTTCTTACTTTACTTATTCACTTTTCTTAATACTTATTACTTCTCAAAGAATGCGACTTAAAACTGAAATTCTATCTTCTTTTCCTACTTTACTTCTTCACTTTTCTAATTACTTATTACTTCTCAAAGAATACGACTTAAAACTGAAATTCTATCATCTTTTCCTACTTTACTTCTATACTTATCTAAATACTTATTACTTCTCAAAGCATAATCCTCAAAACTGAAATTCTATCTTCTTTTCTTACTTTACTTATTCACTTTTCTAAATACTTAATACTTCTCAAAGCATACTCCTTAAAACTGAAATTCTATCTTCTTTTCTTACTTTACTTCTTCACTTTTATAAATACTTATTACTTCTCAAAGCATACGACTTAAAACTGAAACTCTATCTTCTTTTCTTACTTTACTTATTCACTTTTCTTAATACTTATTACTTCTCAAAGAATGCGACTTAAAACTGAAACTCTTTCTTCTTTTCTTACTTTACTTCTTCACTTTTCTAAATACTTATGACTTCTAAAAGCATACTCCTTAAAACTGAAATTCTATCTTCTTTTCTTACTTTGCTTATTCACTTTTCTTAATAGTTATCACTTCTCAAAGAATACTCCTTAAAACTGAAACTTTATCTTCTTTTCTTACTTTACTTCTTCACTTTTCTAAATACTTATTACTTCTCAAAGCATACTAATTAAAACTGAAATTCTATCTTCTTTTCTTACTTTACTTCTTCACTTTTCTAAATACTTATTACTTCTCAAAGCATACTACTTAAAACTGAAACTCTATCTTCTTTTCTTACTTTACTTATTCACTTTTCTTAATACTTATTACTTCTCAAAGAATGCGACTTAAAACTGAAATTCTATCTTCTTTTCTTACTTTACTTCTTCACTTTTCTAAATACTTATTACTTCTCAAAGAATACGACTTAAAACTGAAATTCTATCTTCTTTTCTTACTTTACTTCTTCACTTTTCTAAATACTTATTACTTCTCAAAGCATACTAATTAAAACTGAAATTCTATCTTCTTTTCTTACTTTACTTATTCACTTTTCTAAATACTTATTACTTCTCAAAGCATACTACTTAAAACTGAAACTCTATCTTCTTTTCTTACTTTACTTATTCACTTTTCTTATTCACTTTTCTAAATACTTATTACTTCTCAAAGAATGCGACTTTAAAACTGAAATTCTATCTTCTTTTCTTACTTTACTTATTCACTTTTCTTAATAGTTATTACTTCTCAAAGCATACTCCTTAAAACTGAAACTCTATCTTCTTTTCTTACTTTACTTCTTCACTTTTCTAAATACTTATTACTTCTCAAAGAATACGACTTAAAACTGAAATTCTATCTTCTTTTCTTACTTTACTTCTTCACTTTTCTAAATACTTATTACTTCTCAAAGAATACTCCTTAAAACTGAAACTTTATCTTCTTTTCTTACTTTACTTATTCACTTTTCTAAATACTTATTACTTCTCAAAGCATACTCCTTAAAACTGAAACTCTATCTTCTTTTCTTACTTTACTTCTTCACTTTTCTAAATACTTATTAATTCTCAAAGCATACGACTTAAAACTGAAACTCTATCTTCTTTTCTTACTTTACTTATTCACTTTTCTAATTACTTATTACTTCTCAAAGCATACTCCTTAAAACTGAAATTCTATCTTCTTTTCTTACTTTACTTATTCACTTTTCTAAATACTTATTACTTCTCAAAGCATACTACTTAAAACTGAAATTCTATCTTCTTTTCTTACTTTACTTCTTCACTTTTATAAATACTTATTACTTCTCAAAGCATACGACTTAAAACTGAAACTCTATCTTCTTTTCTTACTTTACTTATTCACTTTTCTAAATACTTATTACTTCTCAAAGCATAATCCTTAAAACTGAAACTCTTTCTTCTTTTCTTACTTTACTTATTCACTTATCTAATTACTTATTACTTCTCAAAGCATACTCTTTAAAACTGAAACTCTTTCTTCTTTTCTTACTTTACATTTTCACTTTTCTAAATACTTATTACTTCTCAAAGCATACTCTTTAAAACTGAAACTCTTTATTCTTTTCTTGCTAAAATCTTCAATTTTTAAAATATTATTGCCTCTATATTCACTCCTAAAATATGAAATTCTATCATCTTTTCCTACTTTACTTCTTCACTTTTCTAAATACTTATTACTTCTCAAAGCATAATCCTTAAAACTGAAATTCTATCTTCTTTTCCTACTTTACTTCTTCACTTTTCTAAATACTTATTACTTCTCAAAGAATACGACTTAAAACTGAAATTCTATCATCTTTTCCTACTTTACTTCTATACTTATCTAAATACTTATTACTTCTCAAAGCATAATCCTCAAAACTGAAATTCTATCTTCTTTTCTTACTTTACTTCTTCACTTTTCTAAATACTTATTACTTCTCAAAGCATACTACTTAAAACTGAAATTCTATCTTCTTTTCTTACTTTACTTCTTCACTTTTATAAATACTTATTACTTCTCAAAGCATACGACTTAAAACTGAAATTATCTTCTTTTCTTACTTTACTTATTCACTTTTCTAATAGTTATCACTTCTCAAAGAATACGACTTAAAACTGAAATTCTATCTTCTTTTCTTACTTTACTTATTCACTTTTCTAAATACTTATTACTTCTCAAAGAATACGACTTAAAACTGAAATTCTATCTTCTTTTCTTACTTTACTTATTCACTTTTCTAAATACTTATTACTTCTCAAAGAATACGACTTAAAACTGAAATTCTATCTTCTTTTCTTACTTTACTTCTTCACTTTTCTAAATACTTATTACTTCTCAAAGCATACTCCTTAAAACTGAAACTCTATCTTCTTTTCTTACTTTACTTATTCACTTTTCTAAATACTTATTACTTCTCAAAGCATAATCCTTAAAACTGAAACTCTTTCTTCTTTTCTTACTTTACTTATTCACTTATCTAATTACTTATTACTTCTCAAAGCATACTCTTTAAAACTGAAACTCTTTCTTCTTTTCTTACTTTACATTTTCACTTTTCTAAATACTTATTACTTCTCAAAGCATACTCTTTAAAACTGAAATTCTATCTTCTTTTCTTACTTTACTTCTTCACTTTTCTAAATACTTATTACTTCTAAAAGTATTCTCCTTAAACTGAAATTCTTTCTTCTTTTCTTACTTTACTTATTCACTTTTCTAATTACTTATTACTTCTCAAAGCACACTCTTTAAAACTGAAATTCTATCTTCTTTTCTTACTTTACTTCTTCACTTTTCTAAATACTTAATACTTCTCAAAGCATACTCCTTAAAACTGAAATTCTATCTTCTTTTCTTACTTTACTTCTTCACTTTTCTAAATACTTATTACTTCTCAAAGCATACTCTTTAAAACTGAAACTCTTTATTCTTTTCTTGTTAAAATCTTCAATTTTTAAAATACTTATTGCCTCTATATTCACTCCTAAAATATGAAATTCTATCTTCTTTTCTTACTTTACTTCTTCACTTTTCTAAATACTTATTACTTCTAAAAGTATTCTCCTTAAAACTGAAATTCTTTCTTCTTTTCTTACTTTACTTATTCACTTTTCTAATTACTTATTACTTCTCAAAGTATTCTCTTTAAAACTGAAATTCTATCTTCTTTTCTTACTTTACTTCTTCACTTTTCTAAATACTTAATACTTCTCAAAGCATACTCCTTAAAACTGAAACTTTATCTTCTTTTCTTACTTTACTTATTCACTTTTCTAAATACTTATTACTTCTAAAATCATACGACTTAAAACTGAAATTCTATCTTCTTTTCTTACTTTACTTATTCACTTATCTAAATACTTATTACTTCTCAAAGCATACTACGTAAAACTGAAATTCCATCTTCTTTTCTTACTTTACTTATTCACTTATCTAAATACTTATTACTTCTCAAAGCATACTCTTTAAAACTGAAATTCGATCTTCTTTTCTTACTTTACTTCTTCACTTTTCTAAATACTTATTACTTCTCAAAGCATACTACGTAAAACTGAAATTCGATCTTCTTTTCTTACTTTACTTATTCACTTTTCTAAATACTTATTACTTCTCAAAGCATACTCCTTAAAACTGAAATTCTATCTTCTTTTCCTACTTTACTTCTTCACTTTTCTAAATACTTATTACTTCTCAAAGCATACTCCTTAAAACTGAAATTCCATCTTCTTTTCTTACTTTACTTCTTCACTTTTCTAAATACTTATTACTTCTCAAAGAATACGACTTAAAACTGAAATTCTATCTTCTTTTCTTACTTTACTTCTTCACTTTTCTAAATACTTATTACTTCTAAAAGTATTCTCCTTAAAACTGAAATTCTTTCTTCTTTTCTTACTTTACTTATTCACTTTTCTAATTACTTATTACTTCTCAAAGTATTCTCTTTAAAACTGAAATTCTATCTTCTTTTCTTACTTTACTTCTTCACTTTTCTAAATACTTAATACTTCTCAAAGCATACTCCTTAAAACTGAAACTTTATCATCTTTTCCTACTTTACTTCTTCACTTATCTAAATACTTATGACTTCTAAAAGCATACTCCTTAAAACTGAAACTCTTTCTTCTTTTCTTACTTTACATTTTCACTTTTCTAAATACTTATTACTTCTCAAAGCACACTCTTTAAAACTGAAATTCTATCTTCTTTTCTTACTTTACTTCTTCACTTTTCTAAATACTTAATACTTCTCAAAGCATACTCCTTAAAACTGAAATTCTATCTTCTTTTCTTACTTTACTTCTTCACTTTTCTAAATACTTAATACTTCTCAAAGCATACTCCTTAAAACTGAAATTCTATCTTCTTTTCTTACTTTACTTCTTCACTTTTCTAAATACTTAATACTTCTCAAAGCATACTCCTTAAAACTGAAACTTTATCTTCTTTTCTTACTTTACTTCTTCACTTTTCTAAATACTTAATACTTCTCAAAGCATACTCCTTAAAACTGAAACTTTATCTTCTTTTCTTACTTTACTTATTCACTTTTCTAATTACTTATTACTTCTCAAAGCACACTCTTTAAAACTGAAATTCTATCTTCTTTTCTTACTTTACTTCTTCACTTTTCTAAATACTTAATACTTCTCAAAGCATACTCCTTAAAACTGAAATTCTATCTTCTTTTCTTACTTTACTTCTTCACTTTTCTAAATACTTATTACTTCTAAAAGTATTCTCCTTAAAACTGAAATTCTTTCTTCTTTTCCTACTTTACTTCTTCACTTATCTAAATACTTATGACTTCTAAAAGCATACTCATTAAAACTGAAACTTTATCTTCTTTTCTTACTTTACTTCTTCACTTTTCTAAATACTTATTACTTCCAAAAGTATTCTCCTTAAAACTGAAATTCTTTCTTCTTTTCTTACTTTACTTATTCTCTTTTCTAAATACTTATTACTTCTCAAAGAATACGACTTAAAACTGAAATACTATCTTCTTTTCTTACTTTACTTCTTCACTTTTCTAAATACTTATTACTTCTAAAAGTATTCTCCTTAAAACTGAAATTCTTTCTTCTTTTCTTACTAAAATCTACAATTTTTAAAATATTATTGCATCTATATTCACTCCTAAAATATGAAATTCTATCATCTTTTCTTACTTTACTTCTTCACTTTTATAAATACTTATTACTTCTCAAAGCATACGACTTAAAACTGAAACTCTATCTTCTTTTCTTACTTTACTTATTCACTTTTCTAAATACTTATTACTTCTCAAAGCATACTCCTTAAAACTGAAATTCTATCTTCTTTTCTTACTTTACTTCTTCACTTTTCTAAATACTTATTACTTTTCAAAACATACTACTTAAAACTGAAATTCTATCTTCTTTTCTTACTTTACTTATTCACTTTTCTTAATAGTTATCACTTCTCAAAGAATACTCCTTAAAACTGAAATTCGATCTTCTTTTCTTACTTTACTTATTCACTTTTCTAAATACTTAATACTTCTCAAAGCATACTCCTTAAAACTGAAATTCTATCTTCTTTTCTTACTTTACTTCTTCACTTTTCTAAATACTTATTACTTCTAAAAGTATTCTCCTTAAAACTGAAATTCTTTCTTCTTTTCTTACTTTACTTATTCACTTATCTAATTACTTATTACTTCTCAAAGCATACTCTTTAAAACTGAAACTCTTTCTTCTTTTCTTACTTTACATTTTCACTTTTCTAAATACTTATTACTTCTCAAAGCATACGACTTAAAACTGAAACTCTATCTTCTTTTCTTACTTTACTTATTCACTTTTCTAAATACTTATTACTTCTCAAAGCATACTCCTTAAAACTGAAACTCTTTCTTCTTTTCTTACTTTACTTATTCACTTTTCTTAATAGTTATCACTTCTCAAAGAATAATCCTTAAAACTGAAACTTTATCTTCTTTTCTTACTTTACTTCTTCACTTTTATAAATACTTATTACTTCTAAAAGCATACGACTTAAAACTGAAACTCTATCTTCTTTTCTTACTTTACTTATTCACTTTTCTAAATACTTATTACTTCTCAAAGCATACTACTTAAAACTGAAATTCTATCTTCTTTTCTTACTTTACTTCTTCACTTTTATAAATACTTATTACTTCTCAAAGCATACGACTTAAAACTGAAACTCTATCTTCTTTTCTTACTTTACTTATTCACTTTTCTAAATACTTATTACTTCTCAAAGCATACTCCTTAAAACTGAAACTCTATCTTCTTTTCTTACTTTACTTATTCACTTTTTTAAAAACTTATTACTTCTCAAAGCATACTCCTTAAAACTGAAACTCTATCTTCTTTTCTTACTTTACTTATTCACTTTTCTTAATAGTTATCACTTCTCAAAGAATACTCCTTAAAACTGAAATTCGATCTTCTTTTCTTACTTTACTTA
This sequence comes from Loxodes magnus, assembly GCA_946699065.1. NCBI lineage: Eukaryota > Ciliophora > Karyorelictea > Loxodida > Loxodidae > Loxodes > Loxodes magnus. Next base: position 9,008 of record CAMPDV010005889.1, on the reverse strand, counting down.
TTCACTTTTCTAAATACTTAATACTTCTCAAAGCATACTCCTTAAAACTGAAACTCTATCTTCTTTTCTTACTTTACTTATTCACTTTTCTAAATACTTATTACTTCTCAAAGAATAATCCTTAAAACTGAAACTTTATCTTCTTTTCTTACTTTACTTCTTCACTTTTATAAATACTTATTACTTCTCAAAGCATACGACTTAAAACTGAAACTCTATCTTCTTTTCTTACTTTACTTATTCACTTTTCTTAATACTTATTACTTCTCAAAGCATACTCCTTAAAACTGAAACTCTATCTTCTTTTCTTACTTTACTTATTCACTTTTCTAAATACTTATTACTTCTCAAAGAATAATCCTTAAAACTGAAACTTTATCTTCTTTTCTTACTTTACTTCTTCACTTTTATAAATACTTATTACTTCTAAAAGCATACGACTTAAAACTGAAACTCTATCTTCTTTTCTTACTTTACTTATTCACTTTTCTAAATACTTATTACTTCTAAAAGCATACTACTTAAAACTGAAATTCTATCTTCTTTTCTTACTTTACTTCTTCACTTTTATAAATACTTATTACTTCTCAAAGCATACGACTTAAAACTGAAACTCTATCTTCTTTTCTTACTTTACTTATTCACTTTTCTAAATACTTATTACTTCTCAAAGCATACTCCTTAAAACTGAAATTCTATCTTCTTTTCTTACTTTACTTCTTCACTTTTCTAAATACTTATTACTTTTCAAAACATACTACTTAAAACTGAAATTCTATCTTCTTTTCTTACTTTACTTATTCACTTTTCTTAATAGTTATCACTTCTCAAAGAATACTCCTTAAAACTGAAATTCGATCTTCTTTTCTTACTTTACTTATTCACTTTTCTAAATACTTAATACTTCTCAAAGCATACTCCTTAAAACTGAAATTCTATCTTCTTTTCTTACTTTACTTCTTCACTTTTCTAAATACTTATTACTTCTAAAAGTATTCTCCTTAAAACTGAAATTCTTTCTTCTTTTCCTACTTTACTTCTTCACTTATCTAAATACTTATGACTTCTAAAAGCATACTCATTAAAACTGAAACTTTATCTTCTTTTCTTACTTTACTTATTCACTTTTCTAAATACTTATTACTTCCAAAAGTATTCTCCTTAAAACTGAAATTCTTTCTTCTTTTCTTACTTTACTTCTTCACTTTTATAAATACTTATTACTTCTCAAAGCATACGACTTAAAACTGAAACTCTATCTTCTTTTCTTACTTTACTTATTCACTTTTCTAAATACTTATTACTTCTCAAAGAATGCGACTTAAAACTGAAATTCTATCTTCTTTTCTTACTTTACTTCTTCACTTTTCTAAATACTTATTACTTCTCAAAGCATACTCCTTAAAACTGAAACTCTATCTTCTTTTCTTACTTTACTTCTTCACTTTTCAAAATACTTTCTACTTCTCAAAGCATACTCAATAAAAATGAAATTCTATCTTCTTTTCTTACTTTACTTATTCACTTTTCTAAATACTTATTACTTCTCAAAGCATACTCCTTAAAACTGAAACTCTATCTTCTTTTCTTACTTTACTTCTTCACTTTTCTAAATACTTATTACTTCTCAAATCATACGACTTAAAACTGAAACTCTATCTTCTTTTCTTACTTTACTTCTTCACTTATCTAAATACTTATTACTTCTCAAAGAATACGACTTAAAACTGAAATTCTATCTTCTTTTCTTACTTTACTTATTCACTTTTCTAAATACTTATTACTTCTCAAAGAATACGACTTAAAACTGAAATTCTATCTTCTTTTCTTACTTTACTTCTTCACTTTTCTAAATACTTATTACTTCTCAAAGAATACTACTTAAAACTGAAATTCTATCTTCTTTTCTTACTTTACTTCTTCACTTTTCTAATTACTTATTACTTCTCAAAGCATACTCCTTAAAACTGAAATTCTATCATCTTTTCTTACTTTACTTCTTCACTTTTCTAATTACTTATTACTTCTAAAAGTATTCTCCTTAAAACTGAAATTCCATCTTCTTTTCTTACTTTACTTCATCACTTTTCTAAATACTTATTACTTCTCAAAGCATACGACTTAAAACTGAAATTCTATCTTCTTTTCTTACTTTACTTCTTCACTTATCTAAATACTTATTACTTCTCAAAGCATACTCCTTAAAACTGAAACTTTATCTTCTTTTCTTACTTTACTTATTCACTTTTCTAAATACTTATTACTTCTCAAAGCATACTCCTTAAAACTGAAACTCTATCTTCTTTTCTTACTTTACTTCTTCACTTTTCTAAATACTTATTAATTCTCAAATCATACGACTTAAAACTGAAATTCTATCTTCTTTTCTTACTTTACTTCTTCACTTTTCTAAATACTTATTACTTCTCAAAGAATACGACTTAAAACTGAAATTCTATCTTCTTTTCTTACTTTACTTATTCACTTTTCTTAATAGTTATCACTTCTCAAAGAATACGACTTAAAACTGAAATTCTATCTTCTTTTCTTACTTTACTTATTCACTTTTCTAATTACTTATTACTTCTCAAAGCATACTCTTTAAAACTGAAATTCGATCTTCTTTTCTTACTTTACTTATTCACTTATCTAAATACTTATGACTTCTCAAAGCATACGACTTAAAACTGAAACTCTATCTTCTTTTCTTACTTTACTTATTCACTTTTCTTAATACTTATTACTTCTCAAAGAATGCGACTTAAAACTGAAATTCTATCTTCTTTTCTTACTTTACTTCTTCACTTTTATAAATACTTATTACTTCTCAAAGCATACGACTTAAAACTGAAACTCTTTCTTCTTTTCTTACTTTACTTATTCACTTATCTAATTACTTATTACTTCTCAAAGCATACTCTTTAAAACTGAAACTCTTTCTTCTTTTCTTACTTTACATTTTCACTTTTCTAAATACTTATTACTTCTCAAAGCATACGACTTAAAACTGAAACTCTATCTTCTTTTCTTACTTTACTTATTCACTTTTCTAAATACTTATTACTTCTCAAAGCATACTCCTTAAAACTGAAACTCTTTCTTCTTTTCTTACTTTACTTATTCACTTTTCTTAATAGTTATCACTTCTCAAAGAATAATCCTTAAAACTGAAACTTTATCTTCTTTTCTTACTTTACTTCTTCACTTTTATAAATACTTATTACTTCTAAAAGCATACGACTTAAAACTGAAACTCTATCTTCTTTTCTTACTTTACTTATTCACTTTTCTAAATACTTATTACTTCTCAAAGCATACTACTTAAAACTGAAATTCTATCTTCTTTTCTTACTTTACTTCTTCACTTTTATAAATACTTATTACTTCTCAAAGCATACGACTTAAAACTGAAACTCTATCTTCTTTTCTTACTTTACTTATTCACTTTTCTAAATACTTATTACTTCTCAAAGCATACTCCTTAAAACTGAAACTCTATCTTCTTTTCTTACTTTACTTATTCACTTTTCTAAAAACTTATTACTTCTCAAAGCATACTCCTTAAAACTGAAACTCTATCTTCTTTTCTTACTTTACTTCTTCACTTTTATAAATACTTATTACTTCTCAAAGAATACGAATTAAAACTGAAATTCTATCTTCTTTTCTTACTTTACTTATTCACTTTTCTAAATAGTTATCACTTCTCAAAGAATACTCTTTAAAACTGAAACTCTTTCTTCTTTTCTTACTTTACATTTTCACTTTTCTAAATACTTATTACTTCTCAAAGCATACGACTTAAAACTGAAACTCTATCTTCTTTTCTTACTTTACTTATTCACTTTTCTAAATACTTATTACTTCTCAAAGCATACTCCTTAAAACTGAAACTCTATCTTCTTTTCTTACTTTACTTATTCACTTTTCTAAATACTTATTACTTCTCAAAGTATACTCCTTAAAACTGAAATTCTATCTTCTTTTCTTACTTTACTTATTCACTTTTCTAAATACTTATTACTTCTCAAAGTATTCTCCTTAAAACTGAAATTCTTTCTTCTTTTCTTACTTTACTTATTCTCTTTTCTAATTACTTATTACTTCTCAAAGCATACTCTTTAAAACTGAAACTCTATCTTCTTTTCTTACTTTACTTATTCTCTTTTCTAAATACTTATTACTTCTCAAAGCATACTACGTAAAACTGAAATTCGATCTTCTTTTCTTACTTTACTTCTTCACTTTTCTAATTACTTATTACTTCTCAAAGCATACTCCTTAAAACTGAAATTCTATCATCTTTTCTTACTTTACTTCTTCACTTTTCTAAATACTTATTACTTCTCAAAGCATACTCCTTAAAACTGAAACTCTATCTTCTTTTCTTACTTTACTTATTCACTTTTCTAAATACTTATTACTTCTCAAAGCATACTCTTTAAAACTGAAACTCTATCTTCTTTTCTTACTTTACTTATTCACTTTTCTAAATACTTATTACTTCTCAAAGAATACGACTTAAAACTGAAATTCTTTCTTCTTTTCTTACTTTACTTATACACTTTTCTAAATACTTATTACTTCTCAAAGCATACTACGTAAAACTGAAATTCTATCTTCTTTTCTTACTTTACTTATTCACTTTTCTAATTACTTATTACTTCTCAAAGCATACTAATTAAAACTGAAATTCTATCTTCTTTTCTTACTTTACTTCTTCACTTTTCTAAATACTTATTACTTCTCAAAGCATACTCCTTAAAACTGAAACTCTATCTTCTTTTCTTACTTTACTTCTTCACTTTTATAAATACTTATTACTTCTCAAAGAATACGAATTAAAACTGAAATTCTATCATCTTTTCCTACTTTACTTCTTCACTTTTCTAAATACTTATGACTTCTAAAAGCATACTCCTTAAAACTGAAACTTCATCTTCTTTTCTTACTTTACTTATTCACTTTTCTAATTACTTATTACTTCTCAAAGCATACTCTTTAAAACTGAAATTCGATCTTCTTTTCTTACTTTACTTCTTCACTTTTCTAAATACTTAATACTTCTCAAAGCATACTCCTTAAAACTGAAATTCTATCTTCTTTTCTTACTTTCTTCTTCACTTATCTAAATACTTATGACTTCTAAAAGCATACTCCTTAAAACTGAAACTTTATCTTCTTTTCTTACTTTACTTCTTCACTTTTCTAAATACTTATTACTTCTCAAAGCATACTACTTAAAACTGAAATTCTATCTTCTTTTCTTACTTTACTTATTCACTTTTCTAAATACTTATTACTTCTCAAATCATACGACTTAAAACTGAAATTCTATCTTCTTTTCTTACTTTACTTATTCACTTTTCTAAATACTTATTACTTCTCAAAGTATTCTCCTTAAAACTGAAATTCTTTCTTCTTTTCTTACTTTACTTATTCTCTTTTCTAAATACTTATTACTTCTAAAAGAATACGACTTAAAACTGAAATTCTTTCTTCTTTTCTTACTTTACTTATTCACTTTTCTAAATACTTATTACTTCTCAAAGCATACTACGTAAAACTGAAATTCTATCTTCTTTTCTTACTTTACTTATTCACTTTTCTAATTACTTATTACTTCTCAAAGCATACTCCTTAAAACTGAAATTCTATCATCTTTTCTTACTTTACTTCTTCACTTTTCTAAATACTTATTACTTCTCAAAGCATACTCTTTAAAACTGAAACTCTATCTTCTTTTCTTACTTTACTTATTCACTTTTCTAAATACTTATTACTTCTCAAAGCATACTCTTTAAAACTGAAACTCTATCTTCTTTTCTTACTTTACTTATTCACTTTTCTAAATACTTATTACTTCTCAAAGAATACGACTTAAAACTGAAATTCTTTCTTCTTTTCTTACTTTCTTCTTCACTTTTCTAAATACTTATTACTTCTCAAAGAATAATCCTTAAAACTGAAACTTTATCTTCTTTTCTTACTTTACTTCTTCACTTTTCTAAATACTTATTACTTCTCAAAGCATACGACTTAAAACTGAAACTCTATCTTCTTTTCTTACTTTACTTATTCACTTTTCTAAATACTTATTACTTCTCAAAGCACACTCTTTAAAACTGAAATTCTATCTTCTTTTCTTACTTTACTTATACACTTTTCTAAATACTTATTACTTCTCAAAGCATACTCCTTAAAACTGAAATTCTATCTTCTTTTCTTACTTTACTTCTTCACTTTTCTAAAATACTTATTACTTCTCAAAGCATACTCCTTAAAACTGAAATTCTATCATCTTTTCTTACTTTACTTCTTCACTTTTCTAAATACTTATTAATTCTCAAAGAATACGACTTAAAACTGAAATTCTATCTTCTTTTCTTACTTTACTTCTTCACTTTTCTAAATACTTATTACTTCTCAAAGCATACTCCTTAAAACTGAAATTCTATCATCTTTTCTTACTTTACTTCTTCACTTTTCTAAATACTTATTACTTCTCAAATCATACGACTTAAAACTGAAATTCTATCTTCTTTTCTTACTTTACTTCTTCACTTATCTAAATACTTATTACTTCTCAAAGAATACGACTTAAAACTGAAATTCTATCTTCTTTTCTTACTTTACTTCTTCACTTTTCTAAATACTTATTACTTCTCAAAGCATAATCCTTAAAACTGAAATTCTATCATCTTTTCCTACTTTACTTCTTCACTTTTCTAAATACTTATTACTTCTCAAATCATACGACTTAAAACTGAAATTCTATCTTCTTTTCTTACTTTACTTCTTCACTTTTCTAAATACTTATTACTTCTCAAAGCATACGACTTAAAACTGAAACTCTATCTTCTTTTCTTACTTTACTTATTCACTTTTCTAAATACTTATTACTTCTCAAAGCACACTCTTTAAAACTGAAATTCTATCTTCTTTTCTTACTTTACTTATACACTTTTCTAAATACTTATTACTTCTCAAAGCATACTCCTTAAAACTGAAATTCTATCTTCTTTTCTTACTTTACTTCTTCACTTTTCTAATTACTTATTACTTCTCAAAGCATACTCCTTAAAACTGAAATTCTATCTTCTTTTCTTACTTTACTTCTTCACTTTTCTAAATACTTATTACTTCTCAAAGAATACGACTTAAAACTGAAATTCTATCTTCTTTTCTTACTTTACTTCTTCACTTTTCTAAATACTTATTACTTCTCAAAGCATAATCCTTAAAACTGAAATTCTATCATCTTTTCTTACTTTACTTCTTCACTTTTCTAAATACTTATTACTTCTCAAATCATACGACTTAAAACTGAAATTCTATCTTCTTTTCTTACTTTACTTCTTCACTTATCTAAATACTTATTACTTCTCAAAGAATACGACTTAAAACTGAAATTCTATCTTCTTTTCTTACTTTACTTATTCACTTTTCTAAATACTTATTACTTCTCAAAGAATACGACTTAAAACTGAAATTCTATCTTCTTTTCTTACTTTACTTCTTCACTTTTCTAAATACTTATTACTTCTCAAAGAATACTACTTAAAACTGAAATTCTATCTTCTTTTCTTACTTTACTTCTTCACTTATCTAAATACTTATTACTTCTCAAAGCATACTCCTTAAAACTGAAATTCTATCATCTTTTCTTACTTTACTTCTTCACTTTTCTAAATACTTATTACTTCTAAAAGTATTCTCCTTAAAACTGAAATTCCATCTTCTTTTCTTACTTTACTTCTTCACTTTTCTAAATACTTATTACTTCTCAAAGCATACTCCTTAAAACTGAAACTCTATCTTCTTTTCTTACTTTACTTCTTCACTTTTCTAAATACTTATTACTTCTCAAATCATACGACTTAAAACTGAAATTCTATCTTCTTTTCTTACTTTCTTCTTCACTTATCTAAATACTTATTACTTCTCAAAGAATACGACTTAAAACTGAAATTCTATCTTCTTTTCTTACTTTACTTATTCACTTTTCTAAATACTTATTACTTCTCAAAGAATACGACTTAAAACTGAAATTCTATCTTCTTTTCTTACTTTACTTCTTCACTTTTCTAAATACTTATTACTTCTCAAAGAATACTACTTAAAACTGAAATTCTATCTTCTTTTCTTACTTTACTTCTTCACTTTTCTAATTACTTATTACTTCTCAAAGCATACTCCTTAAAACTGAAATTCTATCATCTTTTCTTACTTTACTTCTTCACTTTTCTAATTACTTATTACTTCTAAAAGTATTCTCCTTAAAACTGAAATTCCATCTTCTTTTCTTACTTTACTTCTTCACTTTTCTAAATACTTATTACTTCTCAAAGCATACTACTTAAAACTGAAATTCTATCTTCTTTTCTTACTTTACTTCTTCACTTTTCTAAATACTTATTACTTCTCAAAGCATACTACGTAAAACTGAAATTCGATCTTCTTTTCTTACTTTACTTATTCACTTTTCTAAATACTTATTACTTCTCAAAGCATACTCCTTAAAACTGAAACTCTATCTTCTTTTCTTACTTTACTTCTTCACTTTTCTAAATACTTATTAATTCTCAAATCATACGACTTAAAACTGAAATTCTATCTTCTTTTCTTACTTTACTTCTTCACTTTTCTAAATACTTATTACTTCTCAAAGAATACGACTTAAAACTGAAATTCTATCTTCTTTTCTTACTTTACTTATTCACTTTTCTTAATAGTTATCACTTCTCAAAGAATACGACTTAAAACTGAAATTCTATCTTCTTTTCTTACTTTACTTATTCACTTTTCTAATTACTTATTACTTCTCAAAGCATACTCTTTAAAACTGAAATTCGATCTTCTTTTCTTACTTTACTTATTCACTTATCTAAATACTTATGACTTCTCAAAGCATACTCCTTAAAACTGAAATTCTATCTTCTTTTCTTACTTTACTTCTTCACTTTTCTAAATACTTATTACTTCTCAAAGCATACTCTTTAAAACTG
>CAMPDV010005888.1:0-30986 GCA_946699065.1 Loxodes magnus | reverse complement strand
AAAACTGAAACTCTATCTTCTTTTCTTACTTTACTTCTTCACTTTTCTAAATACTTATTACTTCTCAAAGCATACTCCTTAAAACTGAAACTCTATCTTCTTTTCTTACTTTACTTATTCACTTTTCTAAATACTTATTACTTCTCAAAGCATACTCCTTAAAACTGAAACTCTATCTTCTTTTCTTACTTTACTTCTTCACTTTTCTAAATACTTATTACTTCTCAAAGCATACTCCTTAAAACTGAAACTCTATCTTCTTTTCTTACTTTAATTCTTCACTTTTCTAAATACTTATTACTTCTCAAAGCATACTCCTTAAAACTGAAATTCTATCTTCTTTTATTACTTTACTTCTTCACTTTTCTAAATACTTATTACTTCTCAAAGCATACTCCTTAAAACTGAAACTCTATCTTCTTTTCTTACTTTAATTCTTCACTTTTCTAAATACTTATTACTTCTCAAAGCATACTCTTAAAAACTGAAAATCTATCTTCTTTTATTACTTTACTTCTTCACTTTTCTAAATACTTATTACTTCTCAAAGCATACTCCTTAAAACTGAAATTCTATCTTCTTTTCTTACTTTACTTCTTCGCTTTTCTAAATACTTATTACTTCTCAAAGCATACTCCTTAAAACTGAAATTCTATCTTCTTTTCTTACTTAATTCTTCGCTTTTCTAAATACTTATTACTTCTCAAAGCATACTCCTTAAAACTGAAACTCTATCTTCTTTTCTTACTTTACTTCTTCACTTTTCTATAGGCTAGCTTTCATCTACAAGCATACTCCTTAAAACTGAAAATCTATCTTCTTTTCTTACTTTACTTCTTCACTTTCCAAAATACTTATTACTTCTCAAAGCATACTCTTTAAAACTGAAATTCTATCTTCTTTTATTACTTTACTTATTCGCTTTTCTAAATACTTATTACTTCTCAAAGCATACTCCTTAAAACTGAAATTCTATCTTCTTTACTTACTTTACTTCTTCACTTTCCAAAATACTTATTACTTCTCAAAGCATACTCCTTAAAACTGAAACTCTATCTTCTTTTCTTACTTTACTTATTCACTTTTCTATATACTTATTACTTCTCAAAGCATACTCCTTAAAACTGAAATTCTTTCTTCTTTTCTTACTTTAATTCTTCACTTTTCTAAATACTTGTTACTTCAATAAGCATATTCCTTAAAACTGAAATTCTATCTTCTTTTCTTACTTAATTCTTCGCTTTTCTAAATACTTATTACTTCTCAAAGCATACTCCTTAAAACTGAAACTCTATCTTCTTTTATTACTTTACTTATTCGCTTTTCTAAATACTTATTACTTCTCAAAGCATACTCCTTAAAACTGAAATTCTATCTTCTTTTCTTACTTTACTTCTTCACTTTCCAAAATACTTATTACTTCTCAAAGCATACTCCTTAAAACTGAAACTCTATCTTCTTTTCTTACTTTACTTATTCACTTTTCTATATACTTATTACTTCTCAAAGCATACTCCTTAAAACTGAAATTCTATCTTCTTTTATTACTTTACTTCTTCACTTTTCTAAATACTTGTTACTTCAATAAGCATATTCCTTAAAACTGAAATTCTATCTTCTTTTCTTACTTAATTCTTCGCTTTTCTAAATACTTATTACTTCTCAAAGCATACTCCTTAAAACTGAAACTCTATCTTCTTTTCTTACTTTAATTCTTCACTTTTCTAAATACTTATTACTTCTCAAAGCATACTTTTTAAAACTGAAATTCTATCTTCTTTTATTACTTTACTTCTTCACTTTTCTAAATACTTATTTCTTCTCAAAGCATACTCCTTAAAACTGAAACTCTATCTTCTTTTCTTACTTTACTTATTCACTTTTCTAAATACTTATTACTTCTCAAAGCATACTCCTTAAAACTGAAACTCTATCTTCTTTTCTTACTTTACTTCTTCACTTTTCTAAATACTTATTACTTCTCAAAGCATACTCCTTAAAACTGAAACTCTATCTTCTTTTCTTACTTTACTTCTTCACTTTCCAAAATACTTATTACTTCTCAAAGCATACTCTTTAAAACTGAAACTCTATCTTCTTTTCTTACTTTACTTCTTCACTTTTCTAAATACTTATTACTTCTCAAAGCATACTCCTTAAAACTGAAACTCTATCTTCTTTTCTTACTTTAATTCTTCACTTTTCTAAATACTTATTACTTCTCAAAGCATACTCTTAAAAACTGAAAATCTATCTTCTTTTATTACTTTACTTCTTCACTTTTCTAAATACTTATTACTTCTCAAAGCATACTCCTTAAAACTGAAATTCTATCTTCTTTTCTTACTTTACTTCTTCGCTTTTCTAAATACTTATTACTTCTCAAAGCATACTCCTTAAAACTGAAATTCTATCTTCTTTTATTACTTTACTTCTTCACTTTTCTAAATACTTATTACTTCTCAAAGCATACTCCTTAAAACTGAAATTCTATCTTCTTTTATTACTTTACTTCTTCACTTTTCTAAATACTTATTACTTCTCAAAGCATACTCCTTAAAACTGAAATTCTATCTTCTTTTATTACTTTACTTATTCACTTTTCTAAATACTTATTACTTCTCAAAGCATACTCCTTAAAACTGAAATTCTTTCTTCTTTTCTTACTTTACTTATTCACTTTTCTAAATACTTATTACTTCTCAAAGCATACTCCTTAAAACTGAAATTCTATCTTCTTTTCTTACTTTACTTCTTCGCTTTTCTAAATACTTATTACTTCTCAAAGCATACTCCTTAAAACTGAAATTCTATCTTCTTTTCTTACTTAATTCTTCGCTTTTCTAAATACTTATTACTTCTCAAAGCATACTCCTTAAAACTGAAAATCTATCTTCTTTTATTACTTTACTTCTTCACTTTTCTAAATACTTATTACTTCTCAAAGCATTTAACTTAAAACTGAAATTCTATCTTCTTTTCTTACTTAATTCTTCGCTTTTCTAAATACTTATTACTTCTCAAAGCATACTCCTTAAAACTGAAATTCTATCTTCTTTTCTTACTTTAATTCTTCACTTTTCTAAATACTTATTACTTCTCAAAGCATACTCCTTAAAACTGAAACTCTATCTTCTTTTCTTACTTTACTTATTCACTTTTCTAAATACTTATTACTTCTCAAAGCATACTCCTTAAAACTGAAATTCTATCTTCTTTTCTTACTTTACTTCTTCGCTTTTCTAAATACTTATTACTTCTCAAAGCATACTCCTTAAAACTGAAATTCTATCTTCTTTTCTTACTTAATTCTTCGCTTTTCTAAATACTTATTACTTCTCAAAGCATACTCCTTAAAACTGAAACTCTATCTTCTTTTCTTACTTTACTTCTTCACTTTTCTATAGGCTAACTTTCATCTACAAGCATACTCCTTAAAACTGAAAATCTATCTTCTTTTCTTACTTTAATTCTTCACTTTTCTAAATACTTATTACTTCTCAAAGCATACACTTTAAAACTGAAACTCTATCTTCTTTTCTTACTTAATTCTTCGCTTTTCTAAATACTTATTACTTCTCAAAGCATTTAACTTAAAACTGAAACTCTATCTTCTTTTCTTACTTTAATTCTTCACTTTTCTAAATACTTATTACTTCTCAAAGCATACTCCTTAAAACTGAAATTCTATCTTCTTTTATTACTTTACTTCTTCACTTTCCAAAATACTTATTACTTCTCAAAGCATACTCCTTAAAACTGAAACTCTATCTTCTTTTCTTACTTTAATTCTTCACTTTTCTAAATACTTATTACTTCTCAAAGCATTTAACTTAAAACTGAAACTCTATCTTCTTTTCTTACTTTAATTCTTCACTTTTCTAAATACTTATTACTTCTCAAAGCATACTCCTTAAAACTGAAATTCTTTCTTCTTTTCTTACTTTACTTCTTCACTTTTCTAAATACTTATTACTTCTCAAAGCATACACTTTAAAACTGAAATTCTATCTTCTTTTATTACTTTACTTCTTCACTTTTCTAAATACTTATTACTTCTCAAAGCATTTAACTTAAAACTGAAACTCTATCTTCTTTTCTTACTTTAATTCTTCACTTTTCTAAATACTTATTACTTCTCAAAGCATACTCCTTAAAACTGAAATTCTATCTTCTTTTATTACTTTACTTCTTCACTTTCCAAAATACTTATTACTTCTCAAAGCATACTCCTTAAAACTGAAACTCTATCTTCTTTTCTTACTTTAATTCTTCACTTTTCTAAATACTTATTACTTCTCAAAGCATACTCCTTAAAACTGAAATTCTATCTTCTTTTATTACTTTACTTCTTCACTTTCCAAAATACTTATTACTTCTCAAAGCATACTCCTTAAAACTGAAACTCTATCTTCTTTTCTTACTTTAATTCTTCACTTTTCTAAATACTTATTACTTCTCAAAGCATACTCTTAAAAACTGAAAATCTATCATCTTTTCTTACTTTACTTCTTCACTTTTCTAAATACTTATTACTTCTCAAAGCATTTAACTTAAAACTGAAATTTTATCTTCTTTTCTTACTTTACTTCTTCACTTTTCTAAATACTTATTACTTCTCAAAGCATACTCCTTAAAACTGAAATTCTATCTTCTTTTATTACTTTACTTTTTCACTTTTCAAAAAACTTATTACTTCTCAAAGCATACTCTTTAAAACTGAAAATCTATCTTCTTTTCTTACTTTAATTCTTCACTTTTCTAAATACTTATTACTTCTCAAAGCATACTCCTTAAAACTGAAATTCTATCTTCTTTTATTACTTTACTTCTTCACTTTCCAAAATACTTATTACTTCTCAAAGCATACTCCTTAAAACTGAAACTCTATCTTCTTTTCTTACTTTAATTCTTCACTTTTCTAAATACTTATTACTTCTCAAAGCATACTCCTTAAAACTGAAATTCTATCTTCTTTTATTACTTTACTTATTCACTTTTCTATATACTTATTACTTCTCAAAGCATACTCCTTAAAACTGAAATTCTATCTTCTTTTCTTACTTTACTTCTTCACTTTTCTAAATACTTATTACTTCTCAAAGCATACTCCTTAAAACTGAAATTCTATCTTCTTTTATTACTTTACTTCTTCACTTTCCAAAATACTTATTACTTCTCAAAGCATACTCCTTAAAACTGAAACTCTATCTTCTTTTCTTACTTTAATTCTTCACTTTTCTAAATACTTATTACTTCTCAAAGCATACTCCTTAAAACTGAAATTCTATCTTCTTTTATTACTTTACTTATTCACTTTTCTATATACTTATTACTTCTCAAAGCATACTCCTTAAAACTGAAATTCTATCTTCTTTTCTTACTTTACTTCTTCACTTTTCTAAATACTTATTACTTCTCAAAGCATACTCCTTAAAACTGAAATTCTATCTTCTTTTATTACTTTACTTATTCACTTTTCTATATACTTATTACTTCTCAAAGCATACTCCTTAAAACTGAAACTCTATCTTCTTTTCTTACTTTAATTCTTCACTTTTCTAAATACTTATTACTTCTCAAAGCATACTCTTAAAAACTGAAAATCTATCATCTTTTCTTACTTTACTTCTTCACTTTTCTAAATACTTATTACTTCTCAAAGCATTTAACTTAAAACTGAAATTTTATCTTCTTTTCTTACTTTACTTCTTCACTTTTCTAAATACTTATTACTTCTCAAAGCATACTCCTTAAAACTGAAATTCTATCTTCTTTTATTACTTTACTTTTTCACTTTTCAAAAAACTTATTACTTCTCAAAGCATACTCTTTAAAACTGAAAATCTATCTTCTTTTCTTACTTTAATTCTTCACTTTTCTAAATACTTATTACTTCTCAAAGCATACTCCTTAAAACTGAAATTCTATCTTCTTTTATTACTTTACTTATTCACTTTTCTAAATACTTATTACTTCTCAAAGCATACTCCTTAAAACTGAAATTCTATCTTCTTTTCTTACTTTACTTCTTCACTTTTCTAAATACTTATTACTTCTCAAAGCATACTCCTTAAAACTGAAACTCTATCTTCTTTTCTTACTTTACTTATTCACTTTTCTAAATACTTATTACTTCTCAAAGCATACACTTTAAAACTGAAACTCTATCTTCTTTTTTAACTTTACTTCTTCACTTTTCTAAATACTTATTACTTCTCAAAGCATACTCCTTAAAACTGAAATTCTATCTTCTTTTCTTACTTTACTTCTTCACTTTCCAAAATACTTATTACTTCTCAAAGCATACTCCTTAAAACTGAAACTCTATCTTCTTTTCTTACTTTACTTCTTCGCTTTTCTAAATACTTATTACTTCTCAAAGCATACTCCTTAAAACTGAAATTCTATCTTCTTTTCTTACTTTACTTCTTCACTTTTCTAAATACTTATTACTTCTCAAAGCATACTCCTTAAAACTGAAATTCTATCTTCTTTTATTACTTTACTTCTTCACTTTTCTAAATACTTATTACTTCTCAAAGCATACTCCTTAAAACTGAAATTCTATCTTCTTTTCTTACTTTAATTCTTCACTTTTCTAAATACTTATTACTTCTCAAAGCATTTAACTTAAAACTGAAACTCTATCTTCTTTTCTTACTTTAATTCTTCACTTTTCTAAATACTTATTACTTCTCAAAGCATACTCCTTAAAACTGAAATTCTTTCTTCTTTTCTTACTTTACTTCTTCACTTTTCTAAATACTTATTACTTCTCAAAGCATACACTTTAAAACTGAAATTCTATCTTCTTTTATTACTTTACTTCTTCACTTTTCTAAATACTTATTACTTCTCAAAGCATTTAACTTAAAACTGAAATTCTTTCTTCTTTTCTTACTTTACTTCTTCACTTTTCTAAATACTTATTACTTCTCAAAGCATACTCCTTAAAACTGAAATTCTATCTTCTTTTATTACTTTACTTCTTCACTTTCCAAAATACTTATTACTTCTCAAAGCATACTCCTTAAAACTGAAACTCTATCTTCTTTTCTTACTTTAATTCTTCACTTTTCTAAATACTTATTACTTCTCAAAGCATACTCCTTAAAACTGAAATTCTATCTTCTTTTATTACTTTACTTCTTCACTTTCCAAAATACTTATTACTTCTCAAAGCATACTCCTTAAAACTGAAACTCTATCTTCTTTTCTTACTTTAATTCTTCACTTTTCTAAATACTTATTACTTCTCAAAGCATACTCTTAAAAACTGAAAATCTATCATCTTTTCTTACTTTACTTCTTCACTTTTCTAAATACTTATTACTTCTCAAAGCATTTAACTTAAAACTGAAATTTTATCTTCTTTTCTTACTTTACTTCTTCACTTTTCTAAATACTTATTACTTCTCAAAGCATACTCCTTAAAACTGAAATTCTATCTTCTTTTATTACTTTACTTTTTCACTTTTCAAAAAACTTATTACTTCTCAAAGCATACTCTTTAAAACTGAAATTCTATCTTTTTTCTTATTTAATTCTTCACTTTTCTAAATACTTATTACTTCTCAAAGCATACTCCTTAAAACTGAAATTCTATCTTCTTTTATTACTTTACTTCTTCACTTTCCAAAATACTTATTACTTCTCAAAGCATACTCCTTAAAACTGAAACTCTATCTTCTTTTCTTACTTTAATTCTTCACTTTTCTAAATACTTATTACTTCTCAAAGCATACTCCTTAAAACTGAAATTCTATCTTCTTTTATTACTTTACTTATTCACTTTTCTATATACTTATTACTTCTCAAAGCATACTCCTTAAAACTGAAACTCTATCTTCTTTTCTTACTTTAATTCTTCACTTTTCTAAATACTTATTACTTCTCAAAGCATACTCTTAAAAACTGAAAATCTATCATCTTTTCTTACTTTACTTCTTCACTTTTCTAAATACTTATTACTTCTCAAAGCATTTAACTTAAAACTGAAATTTTATCTTCTTTTCTTACTTTACTTCTTCACTTTTCTAAATACTTATTACTTCTCAAAGCATACTCCTTAAAACTGAAATTCTATCTTCTTTTATTACTTTACTTTTTCACTTTTCAAAAAACTTATTACTTCTCAAAGCATACTCTTTAAAACTGAAAATCTATCTTCTTTTCTTACTTTAATTCTTCACTTTTCTAAATACTTATTACTTCTCAAAGCATACTCCTTAAAACTGAAATTCTATCTTCTTTTATTACTTTACTTATTCACTTTTCTAAATACTTATTACTTCTCAAAGCATACTCCTTAAAACTGAAATTCTATCTTCTTTTCTTACTTTACTTCTTCACTTTTCTAAATACTTATTACTTCTCAAAGCATACTCCTTAAAACTGAAACTCTATCTTCTTTTCTTACTTTACTTATTCACTTTTCTAAATACTTATTACTTCTCAAAGCATACACTTTAAAACTGAAACTCTATCTTCTTTTCTTACTTTACTTCTTCACTTTTCTAAATACTTATTACTTCTCAAAGCATACTCCTTAAAACTGAAATTCTATCTTCTTTTCTTACTTTACTTATTCACTTTTCTAAATACTTATTACTTCTCAAAGCATACTCCTTAAAACTGAAACTCTATCTTCTTTTCTTACTTTACTTCTTCGCTTTTCTAAATACTTATTACTTCTCAAAGCATACTCCTTAAAACTGAAATTCTATCTTCTTTTCTTACTTTACTTCTTCACTTTTCTAAATACTTATTACTTCTCAAAGCATACTCCTTAAAACTGAAATTCTATCTTCTTTTCTTATTTAATTCTTCACTTTTCTAAATACTTATTACTTCTCAAAGCATACTCCTTAAAACTGAAATTCTATCTTCTTTTCTTACTTTAATTCTTCACTTTTCTAAATACTTATTACTTCTCAAAGCATACTCCTTAAAACTGAAATTCTATCTTCTTTTCTTATTTAATTCTTCACTTTTCTAAATACTTATTACTTCTCAAAGCATACACTTTAAAACTGAAATTCTTTCTTCTTTTCTTACTTTACTTATTCACTTTTCTAAATACTTATTACTTCTCAAAGCATACACTTTAAAACTGAAACTCTATCTTCTTTTCTTACTTTAATTCTTCACTTTTCTAAATACTTATTACTTCTCAAAGCATACTCCTTAAAACTGAAATTCTATCTTCTTTTCTTATTTAATTCTTCACTTTTCTAAATACTTATTACTTCTCAAAGCATACTCCTTAAAACTGAAATTCTTTCTTCTTTTCTTACTTTACTTCTTCACTTTTCTAAATACTTATTACTTCTCAAAGCATACACTTAAAACTGAAACTCTATCTTCTTTTCTTACTTTACTTCTTCACTTTTCTAAATACTTATTACTTCTCAAAGCATACTCCTTAAAACTGAAATTCTATCTTCTTTTCTTACTTTACTTCTTCACTTTCCAAAATACTTATTACTTCTCAAAGCATTTAACTTAAAACTGAAACTCTATCTTCTTTTCTTACTTTAATTCTTCACTTTTCTAAATACTTATTACTTCTCAAAGCATACTCCTTAAAACTGAAATTCTTTCTTCTTTTATTACTTTACTTCTTCACTTTTCTAAATACTTATTACTTCTCAAAGCATACACTTTAAAACTGAAATTCTATCTTCTTTTATTACTTTACTTCTTCACTTTTCTAAATACTTATTACTTCTCAAAGCATACTCCTTAAAACTGAAACTCTATCTTCTTTTCTTACTTTAATTCTTCACTTTTCTAAATACTTATTACTTTTCAAAGCATACTCCTTAAAACTGAAATTCTATCTTCTTTTATTACTTTACTTCTTCACTTTCCAAAATACTTATTACTTCTCAAAGCATACTCCTTAAAACTGAAATTCTATCTTCTTTTCTTACTTTACTTCTTCACTTTTCTAAATACTTATTACTTCTCAAAGCATACTCCTTAAAACTGAAATTCTATCTTCTTTTATTACTTTACTTCTTCGCTTTTCAAAAAACTTATTACTTCTCAAAGCATACTCTTAAAAACTGAAAATCTATCATCTTTTCTTACTTTACTTCTTCACTTTTCTAAATACTTATTACTTCTCAAAGCATTTAACTTAAAACTGAAATTTTATCTTCTTTTCTTACTTTACTTCTTCACTTTTCTAAATACTTATTACTTCTCAAAGCATACTCCTTAAAACTGAAATTCTATCTTCTTTTATTACTTTACTTTTTCACTTTTCAAAAAACTTATTACTTCTCAAAGCATACTCTTTAAAACTGAAAATCTATCTTCTTTTCTTACTTTAATTCTTCACTTTTCTAAATACTTATTACTTCTCAAAGCATACTCCTTAAAACTGAAATTCTATCTTCTTTTATTACTTTACTTATTCACTTTTCTAAATACTTATTACTTCTCAAAGCATACTCCTTAAAACTGAAATTCTATCTTCTTTTCTTACTTTACTTATTCACTTTTCTATATACTTATTACTTATCAAAGCATACTCCTTAAAACTGAAACTCTATCTTCTTTTCTTACTTTACTTATTCACTTTCCAAAATACTTATTACTTCTCAAAGCATACTCCTTAAAACTGAAATTCTATCTTCTTTTATTACTTTACTTCTTCACTTTCGAAAATACTTATTACTTCTCAAAGCATACTCCTTAAAACTGAAATTCTATCTTCTTTTCTTATTTAATTCTTCACTTTTCTAAATACTTATTACTTCTCAAAGCATACTCCTTAAAACTGAAACTCTATCTTCTTTTCTTACTTTACTTATTCACTTTTCTATATACTTATTACTTATCAAAGCATACTCCTTAAAACTGAAATTCTTTCTTCTTTTCTTACTTTACTTCTTCACTTTCCAAAATACTTATTACTTCTCAAAGCATACTCCTTAAAACTGAAACTCTATCTTCTTTTCTTACTTTACTTATTCACTTTTCTATATACTTATTACTTATCAAAGCATACTCCTTAAAACTGAAATTGTTTCTTCTTTTCATACTTTACTTCTTCACTTTTCTAAATACTTGTTACTTCTCAAAGCATACTCTTTATAACTGAAATTCTATCTTCTTTTCTTACTTAATTCTTCGCTTTTCTAAATACTTATTACTTCTCAAAGCATACTCCTTAAAACTGAAATTCTATCTTCTTTTCTTATTTAATTCTTCACTTTTCTAAATACTTATTACTTCTCAAAGCATACTCCTTAAAACTGAAATTCTATCTTCTTTTCTTACTTTACTTCTTCACTTTCCAAAATACTTATTACTTCTCAAAGCATACTCCTTAAAACTGAAATTCTATCTTCTTTTCTTATTTAATTCTTCACTTTTCTAAATACTTATTACTTCTCAAAGCATACTCCTTAAAACTGAAATTCTTTCTTCTTTTCTTACTTTACTTATTCACTTTTCTAAATACTTATTACTTCTCAAAGCATACACTTTAAAACTGAAACTCTATCTTCTTTTCTTACTTAATTCTTCGCTTTTCTAAATACTTATTACTTCTCAAAGCATACTCCTTAAAACTGAAATTCTATCTTCTTTTCTTACTTTACTTCTTCACTTTTCTAAATACTTGTTACTTCTCAAAGCATACTCTTTATAACTTAAATTCTATCTTCTTTTCTTACTTTACTTCTTCACTTTCCAAAATACTTATTACTTCTCAAAGCATACTCCTTAAAACTGAAACTCTATCTTCTTTTCTTACTTTACTTCTTCACTTTTCTAAACACTTATTACTTCTCAAAGCATACTCCTTAAAACTGAAATTCTATCTTCTTTTCTTACTTTACTTCTTCACTTTCCAAAATACTTATTACTTCTCAAAGCATACTCCTTAAAACTGAAATTCTATCTTCTTTTCTTACTTTACTTCTTCACTTTTCTAAATACTTATTACTTCTCAAAGCATACTCCTTAAAACTGAAATTCTATCTTCTTTTCTTATTTAATTCTTCACTTTTCTAAATACTTATTACTTCTCAAAGCATACTCCTTAAAACTGAAATTCTTTCTTCTTTTCTTACTTTACTTCTTCACTTTTCTAAATACTTATTACTTCTCAAAGCATACACTTTAAAACTGAAACTCTATCTTCTTTTCTTACTTAATTCTTCGCTTTTCTAAATACTTATTACTTCTCAAAGCATACTCCTTAAAACTGAATTTCTATCTTCTTTTATTACTTTACTTCTTCACTTTCCAAAATACTTATTACTTCTCAAAGCATACTCTTTATAACTTAAATTCTATCTTCTTTTCTTACTTTACTTCTTCACTTTCCAAAATACTTATTACTTCTCAAAGCATACTCAATAAAACTGATACTCTATCTTCTTTTCTTACTTTACTTCTTCACTTTTCTAAACACTTATTACTTCTCAAAGCATACTCCTTAAAACTGAAACTCTATCTTCTGTTCTTACTTTACTTCTTCGCTTTTCTAAATACTTATTACTTCTCAAAGCATACTCCTTAAAACTGAAATTCTATCTTCTTTTCTTACTTTACTTCTTCACTTTTCTAAATACTTATTACTTCTCAAAGCATACTCCTTAAAACTGAAACTCTATCTTCTTTTCTTAGTTTACTTCTTCACTTTCCAAAATACTTATTACTTCTCAAAGCATACTCAATAAAACTGAAACTCTATCTTCTTTTCTTACTTTACTTCTTCGCTTTTCAAAAAACTTATTACTTCTCAAAGCATACACTTTAAAACTGAAATTCTATCTTCTTTTCTTACTTTACTTCTTCACTTTCGAAAATACTTATTACTTCTCAAAGCATACTCCTTAAAACTGAAACTCTATCTTCTTTTCTTACTTTAATTCTTCACTTTTCTAAATACTTATTACTTCTCAAAGCATACTCCTTAAAACTGAAATTCTATCTTCTTTTCTTACTTTACTTCTTCACTTTTCTAAATACTTATTACTTCTCAAAGCATACTCCTTAAAACTGAAATTCTATCTTCTTTTATTACTTTACTTTTTCACTTTTCAAAAAACTTATTACTTCTCAAAGCATACTCTTTAAAACTGAAAATCTATCTTCTTTTCTTACTTTAATTCTTCACTTTTCTAAATACTTATTACTTCTCAAAGCATACTCCTTAAAACTGAAATTCTATCTTCTTTTCTTACTTTAATTCTTCACTTTCCAAAATACTTATTACTTCTCAAAGCATACTCCTTAAAACTGAAATTCTATCTTCTTTTCTTACTTTACTTCTTCACTTTCCAAAATACTTATTACTTCTCAAAGCATACTCCTTAAAACTGAAATTCTTTCTTCTTTTCTTACTTTACTTATTCACTTTTCTAAATACTTATTACTTCTCAAAGCATACACTTTAAAACTGAAACTCTATCTTCTTTTCTTACTTAATTCTTCGCTTTTCTAAATACTTATTACTTCTCAAAGCATACTCCTTAAAACTGAAATTCTATCTTCTTTTCTTACTTTACTTCTTCACTTTCCAAAATACTTATTACTTCTCAAAGCATACTCCTTAAAACTGAAACTCTATCTTCTTTTCTTACTTTACTTCTTCACTTTCCAAAATACTTATTACTTCTCAAAGCATACTCCTTAAAACTGAAATTCTATCTTCTTTTCTTACTTTACTTCTTCACTTTTCTAAATACTTATTACTTCTCAAAGCATACTCCTTAAAACTGAAATTCTATCTTCTTTTCTTACTTTACTTCTTCACTTTTCTAAATACTTATTACTTCTCAAAGCATACTCCTTAAAACTGAAATTCTATCTTCTTTTCTTACTTTACTTCTTCACTTTCCAAAATACTTATTACTTCTCAAAGCATACTCCTTAAAACTGAAATTCTATCTTCTTTTCTTATTTAATTCTTCACTTTTCTAAATACTTATTACTTCTCAAAGCATACACTTTAAAACTGAAATTCTATCTTCTTTTCTTACTTTACTTCTTCACTTTTCTAAATACTTATTACTTCTCAAAGCATACTCAATAAAACTGAAACTCTATCTTCTTTTCTTACTTTACTTCTTCGCTTTTCAAAAAACTTATTACTTCTCAAAGCATACTCTTTAAAAATGAAATTCTATCTTCTTTTCTTACTTTACTTCTTCGCTTTTCTAAATACTTATTACTTCTCAAAGCATACTCCTTAAAACTGAAATTCTATCTTCTTTTCTTACTTTACTTCTTCACTTTTCTAAATACTTATTACTTCTCAAAGCATACTCCTTAAAACTGAAATTCTATCTTCTTTTATTACTTTACTTTTTCACTTTTCAAAAAACTTATTACTTCTCAAAGCATACTCTTTAAAACTGAAAATCTATCTTCTTTTCTTACTTTAATTCTTCACTTTTCTAAATACTTATTACTTCTCAAAGCATACTCCTTAAAACTGAAATTCTATCTTCTTTTATTACTTTACTTATTCACTTTTCTAAATACTTATTACTTCTCAAAGCATACTCCTTAAAACTGAAATTCTATCTTCTTTTCTTACTTTACTTCTTCACTTTTCTAAATACTTATTACTTCTCAAAGCATACTCCTTAAAACTGAAACTCTATCTTCTTTTCTTACTTTACTTATTCACTTTTCTAAATACTTATTACTTCTCAAAGCATACACTTTAAAACTGAAACTCTATCTTCTTTTTTAACTTTACTTCTTCACTTTTCTAAATACTTATTACTTCTCAAAGCATACTCCTTAAAACTGAAATTCTATCTTCTTTTCTTACTTTACTTATTCACTTTTCTAAATACTTATTACTTCTCAAAGCATACTCCTTAAAACTGAAACTCTATCTTCTTTTCTTACTTTACTTTTTCACTTTCGAAAATACTTATTACTTCTAAAAGCATACTCCTTAAAACTGAAATTCTATCTTCTTTTCTTACTTCACTCCTTCACTTTTCTAAATACTTATTACTTCTCAAAGCATACTCCTTAAAACTGAAATTCTATCTTCTTTTCTTATTTAATTCTTCACTTTTCTAAATACTTATTACTTCTCAAAGCATACTCCTTAAAACTGAAACTCTATCTTCTTTTCTTACTTTAATTCTTCACTTTCCAAAATACTTATTACTTCTCAAAGCATACTCCTTAAAACTGAAACTCTATCTTCTTTTCTTACTTTACTTCTTCACTTTTCTAAATACTTATTACTTCTCAAAGCATACTCCTTAAAACTGAAATTCTATCTTCTTTTCTTACTTTACTTCTTCACTTTTCTAAATACTTATTACTTCTCAAAGCATACTCCTTAAAACTGAAATTCTATCTTCTTTTCTTACTTTACTTCTTCACTTTCCAAAATACTTATTACTTCTCAAAGCATACACTTTAAAACTGAAACTCTATCTTCTTTTCTTACTTAATTCTTCGCTTTTCTAAATACTTATTACTTCTCAAAGCATACTCCTTAAAACTGAAATTCTATCTTCTTTTCTTACTTTACTTCTTCACTTTTCTAAATACTTGTTACTTCTCAAAGCATACTCCTTAAAACTGAAACTCTATCTTCTTTTCTTACTTTACTTCTTCACTTTTCTAAACACTTGTTACTTCTCAAAGCATACTCCTTAAAACTGAAATTCTATCTTCTTTTCTTACTTTACTTTTTCACTTTCGAAAATACTTATTACTTCTCAAAGCATACTCCTTAAAACTGAAATTCTATCTTCTTTTCTTACTTCACTCCTTCACTTTTCTAAATACTTATTACTTCTCAAAGCATACTCCTTAAAACTGAAATTCTATCTTCTTTTCTTACTTTACTTCTTCACTTTTCTAAATACTTATTACTTCTCAAAGCATACTCCTTAAAACTGAAATTCTATCTTCTTTTCTTACTTTACTTCTTCACTTTCCAAAATACTTATTACTTCTCAAAGCATACTCCTTAAAACTGAAACTCTATCTTCTTTTCTTACTTTACTTCTTCACTTTTCTAAATACTTGTTACTTCTCAAAGCATACTCTTTAAAACTTAAACTCTAAATTGTTTTCTGACTTTACTTCTTCGCTTTTCTAAATACTTATTACTTCTCAAAGCATACTCCTTAAAACTGAAATTCTTTCTTCTTTTCTTACTTTAATTCTTCACTTTTCTAAATACTTATTACTTCTCAAAGCATACTCCTTAAAACTGAAATTCTATCTTCTTTTCTTACTTTACTTCTTCGCTTTTCTAAATACTTATTACTTCTCAAAGCATACTCCTTAAAACTGAAACTCTATCTTCTTTTCTTACTTTACTTATTCACTTTTCTAAATACTTATTACTTCTCAAAGCATACTCCTTAAAACTGAAATTCTATCTTCTTTTCTTACTTTACTTATTCACTTTTCTAAATACTTATTACTTCTCAAAGCATACTCCTTAAAACTGAAACTCTATCTTCTTTTCTTACTTTACTTCTTCGCTTTTCTAAATACTTATTACTTCTCAAAGCATACTCCTTAAAACTGAAACTCTATCTTCTTTTCTTACTTTACTTATTCACTTTTCTAAATACTTATTACTTCTCAAAGCATACTCCTTAAAACTGAAACTCTATCTTCTTTTCTTACTTTACTTCTTCACTTTTCTAAATACTTATTACTTCTCAAAGCATACTCCTTAAAACTGAAACTCTATCTTCTTTTCTTACTTTACTTATTCACTTTTCTAAATACTTATTACTTCTCAAAGCATACTCCTTAAAACTGAAATTCTATCTTCTTTTCTTACTTTACTTCTTCACTTTTCTAAATACTTATTACTTCTCAAAGCATACTCCTTAAAACTGAAATTCTATCTTCTTTTCTTACTTTACTTCTTCACTTTTCTAAATACTTATTACTTCTCAAAGCATACTCCTTAAAACTGAAATTCTATCTTCTTTTCTTATTTAATTCTTCACTTTTCTAAATACTTATTACTTCTCAAAGCATACTCCTTAAAACTGAAATTCTATCTTCTTTTCTTACTTTACTTCTTCACTTTCCAAAATACTTATTACTTCTCAAAGCATACTCCTTAAAACTGAAATTCTTTCTTCTTTTCTTATTTAATTCTTCACTTTTCTAAATACTTATTACTTCTCAAAGCATACTCCTTAAAACTGAAATTCTTTCTTCTTTTCTTACTTTACTTATTCACTTTTCTAAATACTTATTACTTCTCAAAGCATACACTTTAAAACTGAAACTCTATCTTCTTTTCTTACTTAATTCTTCGCTTTTCTAAATACTTATTACTTCTCAAAGCATACTCCTTAAAACTGAAATTCTATCTTCTTTTCTTACTTTACTTATTCACTTTTCTAAATACTTGTTACTTCTCAAAGCATACTCTTTATAACTTAAATTCTATCTTCTTTTCTTACTTTACTTCTTCACTTTCCAAAATACTTATTACTTCTCAAAGCATACTCCTTAAAACTGAAACTCTATCTTCTTTTCTTACTTTACTTCTTCACTTTTCTAAACACTTATTACTTCTCAAAGCATACTCCTTAAAACTGAAATTCTATCTTCTTTTCTTACTTTACTTTTTCACTTTCCAAAATACTTATTACTTCTCAAAGCATACTCCTTAAAACTGAAATTCTATCTTCTTTTCTTACTTCACTCCTTCACTTTTCTAAATACTTATTACTTCTCAAAGCATACTCCTTAAAACTGAAATTCTATCTTCTTTTCTTACTTTACTTCTTCGCTTTTCTAAATACTTATTACTTCTCAAAGCATACTCCTTAAAACTGAAACTCTATCTTCTTTTCTTACTTTACTTCTTCACTTTTCTAAATACTTATTACTTCTCAAAGCATACTCCTTAAAACTGAAACTCTATCTTCTTTTCTTACTTTACTTCTTCACTTTTCTAAATACTTGTTACTTCTCAAAGCATACTCCTTAAAACTGAAACTCTATCTTCTTTTCTTACTTTACTTCTTCACTTTTCTAAATACTTGTTACTTCTCAAAGCATACTCTTTAAAACTTAAACTCTAAATTGTTTTCTGACTTTACTTCTTCGCTTTTCTAAATACTTATTACTTCTCAAAGCATACTCTTTAAAAATGAAATTCTATCTTCTTTTCTTACTTTACTTCTTCGCTTTTCAAAAAACTTATTACTTCTCAAAGCATACTCCTTAAAAATGAAATTCTATCTTCTTTTCTTACTTTACTTCTTCACTTTCGAAAATACTTATTACTTCTCAAAGCATACTCCTTAAAACTGAAACTCTATCTTCTTTTCTTACTTTACTTCTTCACTTTTCTAAATACTTGTTACTTCTCAAAGCATACTCTTTAAAACTGAAACTCTATCTTCTTTTCTTACTTTACTTCTTCACTTTTCTAAATACTTATTACTTCTCAAAGCATACTCCTTAAAACTGAAACTCTATCTTCTTTTCTTACTTTACTTCTTCACTTTTCTAAATACTTGTTACTTCTCAAAGCATACTCCTTAAAACTGAAACTCTATCTTCTTTTCTTACTTTACTTCTTCACTTTTCTAAACACTTATTACTTCTCAAAGCATACTCCTTAAAACTGAAATTCTATCTTCTTTTCTTACTTTACTTTTTCACTTTCGAAAATACTTATTACTTCTCAAAGCATACTCTTTAAAAATGAAATTCTATCTTCTTTTCTTACTTTACTTCTTCGCTTTTCTAAATACTTATTACTTCTCAAAGCATACTCCTTAAAACTGAAATTCTATCTTCTTTTCTTACTTTAATTCTTCACTTTTCTAAATACTTATTACTTCTCAAAGCATACTCCTTAAAACTGAAATTCTATCTTCTTTTCTTACTTTACTTCTTCACTTTTCTAAATACTTATTACTTCTCAAAGCATACTCCTTAAAACTGAAACTCTATCTTCTTTTCTTACTTTACTTCTTCACTTTTCTAAATAATTGTTACTTCTCAAAGCATACTCTTTATAACTTAAATTCTATCTTCTTTTCTTACTTTACTTCTTCACTTTTCTAAATACTTGTTACTTCTCAAAGCATACTCCTTAAAACTGAAACTCTATCTTCTTTTCTTACTTTACTTCTTCACTTTTCTAAACACTTATTACTTCTCAAAGCATACTCCTTAAAACTGAAACTCTATCTTCTTTTCTTACTTTACTTTTTCACTTTTCAAAAAACTTATTACTTCTCAAAGCATACTCTTTAAAAATGAAATTCTATCTTCTTTTCTTACTTTACTTCTTCACTTTCGAAAATACTTATTACTTCTCAAAGCATACTCCTTAAAACTGAAACTCTATCTTCTTTTCTTACTTTACTTCTTCACTTTTCTAAACACTTATTACTTCTCAAAGCATACTCCTTAAAACTGAAATTCTATCTTCTTTTCTTACTTTACTTTTTCACTTTCCAAAATACTTATTACTTCTCAAAGCATACTCCTTAAAACTGAAATTCTATCTTCTTTTCTTACTTCACTCCTTCACTTTTCTAAATACTTATTACTTCTCAAAGCATACTCCTTAAAACTGAAATTCTATCTTCTTTTCTTACTTTACTTCTTCGCTTTTCTAAATACTTATTACTTCTCAAAGCATACTCCTTAAAACTGAAACTCTATCTTCTTTTCTTACTTTACTTCTTCACTTTTCTAAATACTTATTACTTCTCAAAGCATACTCCTTAAAACTGAAACTCTATCTTCTTTTCATACTTTACTTCTTCACTTTTCTAAATACTTATTACTTCTCAAAGCATACTCCTTAAAACTGAAATTCTATCTTCTTTTCTTACTTTACTTATTCACTTTCCAAAATACTTATTACTTCTCAAAGCATACTCCTTAAAACTGAAATTCTATCTTCTTTTCTTACTTTACTTCTTCGCTTTTCTAAATACTTATTACTTCTCAAAGCATACACTTTAAAACTGAAACTCTATCTTCTTTTCTTACTTAATTCTTCGCTTTTCTAAATACTTATTACTTCTCAAAGCATACTCTTTAAAACTTAAACTCTTTCTTCTTTTCTTACTTTACTTATTCACTTTTCTAATTACTTGTTACTTCTCAAAGCATACTCTTTATAACTGAAATTCTATCTTCTTTTCTTACTTAATTCTTCGCTTTTCTAAATACTTATTACTTCTCAAAGCATACTCCTTAAAACTGAAATTCTTTCTTCTTTTCTTACTTTACTTCTTCACTTTTCTAAATACTTATTACTTCTCAAAGCATACTCCTTAAAACTGAAATTCTAAATTGTTTTCTGACTTTACTTCTTCACTTTTCTAAATACTTATTACTTCTCAAAGCCTACTTTTTAAAACTGAAATTCTATCTTCTTTTCTTACTTTAATTCTTCACTTTTCTAAATACTTATTACTTCTCAAAGCATACTCCTTAAAACTGAAATTCTTTCTTCTTTTCATACTTTACTTCTTCGCTTTTCTAAATACTTATTACTTCTCAAAGCATACTCCTTAAAACTGAAATTCTATCTTCTTTTCTTACTTTACTTATTCACTTTTCTAAATACTTATTACTTCTCAAAGCATACTCCTTAAAACTGAAACTCTATCTTCTTTTCTTACTTTACTTCTTCGCTTTTCTAAATACTTATTACTTCTCAAAGCATACTCCTTAAAACTGAAATTCTTTCTTCTTTTCATACTTTACTTCTTCACTTTTCTAAATACTTATTACTTCTCAAAGCATACTCCTTAAAACTGAAATTCTATCTTCTTTTCTTACTTTACTTCTTCGCTTTTCTAAATACTTTACTTCTCAAAGCATACTCCTTAAAACTGAAACTCTATCTTCTTTTCTTACTTTACTTATTCACTTTTCTAAATACTTATTACTTCTCAAAGCATACTCCTTAAAACTGAAACTCTATCTTCTTTTCTTACTTTACTTCTTCACTTTTCTAAATACTTATTACTTCTCAAAGCATACTCCTTAAAACTGAAATTCTATCTTCTTTTCTTATTTAATTCTTCACTTTTCTAAATACTTATTACTTCTCAAAGCATACACTTTAAAACTGAAACTCTATCTTCTTTTCTTACTTTACTTCTTCACTTTTCTAAACACTTATTACTTCTCAAAGCATACTCCTTAAAACTGAAATTCTATCTTCTTTTCTTACTTTACTTTTTCACTTTTCAAAAAACTTATTACTTCTCAAAGCATACTCTTTAAAAATGAAATTCTATCTTCTTTTCTTACTTTACTTCTTCACTTTCGAAAATACTTATTACTTCTCAAAGCATACTCCTTAAAACTGAAACTCTATCTTCTTTTCTTACTTTAATTCTTCACTTTTCTAAATACTTATTACTTCTCAAAGCATACACTTTAAAACTGAAACTCTATCTTCTTTTCTTACTTAATTCTTCGCTTTTCTAAATACTTATTACTTCTCAAAGCATACTCTTTATAACTTAAATTCTATCTTCTTTTCTTACTTTACTTCTTCACTTTCCAAAATACTTATTACTTCTCAAAGCATACTCCTTAAAACTGAAACTCTATCTTCTTTTCTTACTTTACTTCTTCACTTTTCTAAACACTTATTACTTCTCAAAGCATACTCCTTAAAACTGAAATTCTATCTTCTTTTCTTACTTTACTTTTTCACTTTTCAAAAAACTTATTACTTCTCAAAGCATACTCCTTAAAAATGAAATTCTATCTTCTTTTCTTACTTTACTTCTTCACTTTCGAAAATACTTATTACTTCTCAAAGCATACTCCTTAAAACTGAAACTCTATCTTCTTTTCTTACTTTAATTCTTCACTTTTCTAAATACTTATTACTTCTCAAAGCATACTCCTTAAAACTGAAACTCTATCTTCTTTTCTTACTTTACTTCTTCACTTTTCTAAATACTTATTACTTCTCAAAGCATACTCCTTAAAACTGAAACTCTATCTTCTTTTCTTACTTTACTTCTTCACTTTTCTAAATACTTGTTACTTCTCAAAGCATACTCTTTAAAACTTAAACTCTAAATTGTTTTCTGACTTTACTTCTTCACTTTTCTAAATACTTATTACTTCTCAAAGCCTACTTTTTAAAACTGAAATTCTATCTTCTTTTCTTACTTTAATTCTTCACTTTTCTAAATACTTATTACTTCTCAAAGCATACTCCTTAAAACTGAAATTCTATCTTCTTTTCTTACTTTACTTCTTCACTTTTCTAAATACTTATTACTTCTCAAAGCATACTCCTTAAAACTGAAATTCTATCTTCTTTTCTTACTTTACTTCTTCGCTTTTCTAAATACTTATTACTTCTCAAAGCATACTCCTTAAAACTGAAACTCTATCTTCTTTTCTTACTTTACTTATTCACTTTTCTAAATACTTATTACTTCTCAAAGCATACTCCTTAAAACTGAAACTCTATCTTCTTTTCTTACTTTACTTCTTCGCTTTTCTAAATACTTATTACTTCTCAAAGCATACTCCTTAAAACTGAAATTCTTTCTTCTTTTCATACTTTACTTCTTCACTTTTCTAAATACTTATTACTTCTCAAAGCATACTCCTTAAAACTGAAATTCTATCTTCTTTTCTTACTTTACTTCTTCGCTTTTCTAAATACTTATTACTTCTCAAAGCATACTCCTTAAAACTGAAACTCTATCTTCTTTTCTTACTTTACTTCTTCGCTTTTCTAAATACTTATTACTTCTCAAAGCATACTCCTTAAAACTGAAATTCTTTCTTCTTTTCATACTTTACTTCTTCACTTTTCTAAATACTTATTACTTCTCAAAGCATACTCCTTAAAACTGAAATTCTATCTTCTTTTCTTACTTTACTTCTTCACTTTTCTAAATACTTATTACTTCTCAAAGCATACTCCTTAAAACTGAAATTCTATCTTCTTTTCTTACTTTACTTCTTCGCTTTTCTAAATACTTATTACTTCTCAAAGCATACTCCTTAAAACTGAAATTCTATCTTCTTTTCATACTTTACTTCTTCACTTTTCTAAATACTTATTACTTCTCAAAGCATACTCCTTAAAACTGAAATTCTATCTTCTTTTCTTACTTTACTTCTTCGCTTTTCTAAATACTTATTACTTCTCAAAGCATACTCCTTAAAACTGAAACTCTATCTTCTTTTATTACTTTACTTCTTCACTTTTCTAAATACTTATTACTTCTCAAAGCATACTCCTTAAAACTGAAATTCTATCTTCTTTTCTGATTTAATTCTTCACTTTTCTAAATACTTATTACTTCTCAAAGCATACTCTTTAAAACTGAAATTCTTTCTTCTTTTCTTACTTTACTTATTCACTTTTCTAAATACTTATTACTTCTCAAAGCATACTCCTTAAAACTGAAATTCTATCTTCTTTTCTTATTTACTTCTTCACTTTTCTAAATACTTATTACTTCTCAAAGCATACTCCTTAAAACTGAAATTCTATCTTCTTTTCTTACTTTAATTCTTCACTTTCCAAAATACTTGTTACTTCTCAAAGCATACTCCTTAAAACTGAAACTCTATCTTCTTTTCTTACTTTACTTCTTCACTTTTCTAAATACTTATTACTTCTCAAAGCATACTCCTTAAAACTGAAACTCTATCTTCTTTTCTTACTTTACTTCTTCACTTTCCAAAATACTTATTACTTCTCAAAGCATACTCCTTAAAACTGAAATTCTATCTTCTTTTCTTACTTTAATTCTTCACTTTTCTAAATACTTATTACTTCTCAAAGCATACACTTTAAAACTGAAACTCTATCTTCTTTTCTTACTTTACTTCTTCACTTTTCTAAACACTTATTACTTCTCAAAGCATACTCCTTAAAACTGAAATTCTATCTTCTTTTCTTACTTTACTTTTTTCACTTTTCTAAAACTTATTACTTCTCAAAGCATACTCTTTAAAAATGAAATTCTATCTTCTTTTCTTACTTTACTTCTTCACTTTCCTAAATACTTATTACTTCTCAAAGCATACTCCTTAAAACTGAAACTCTATCTTCTTTTCTTACTTTAATTCTTCACTTTTCTAAATACTTATTACTTCTCAAAGCATACACCTTAAAACTGAAACTCTATCTTCTTTTCTTACTTAATTCTTCGCTTTTCTAAATACTTATTACTTCTCAAAGCATACTCCTTATAACTTAAATTCTATCTTCTTTTCTTACTTTACTTCTTCACTTTCCAAAATACTTATTACTTCTCAAAGCATACTCCTTAAAACTGAAACTCTATCTTCTTTTCTTACTTTACTTCTTCACTTTTCTAAACACTTATTACTTCTCAAAGCATACTCCTTAAAACTGAAATTCTATCTTCTTTTCTTACTTTACTTTTTCACTTTTCTAAAACTTATTACTTCTCAAAGCATACTCCTTAAAAATGAAATTCTATCTTCTTTTCTTACTTTACTTCTTCACTTTCGAAAATACTTATTACTTCTCAAAGCATACTCTTTAAAACTGAAATTCTATCTTCTTTTCTTACTTTACTTCTTCACTTTTCTAAATACTTATTACTTCTCAAAGCATACTCTTAAAACTGAAACTCTATCTTCTTTTCTTACTTTACTTCTTCACTTTTCTAAATACTTGTTACTTCTCAAAGCATACTCTTTAAAACTTAAACTCTAAATTGTTTTCTGACTTTACTTCTTCACTTTTCTAAATACTTATTACTTCTCAAAGCCTACTACTGAAATTCATCTTCTTTTCTTACTTTAATTCTTCACTTTTCTAAATACTTATTACTTCTCAAAGCATACTCCTTAAAACTGAAATTCTATCTTCTTTTCTTACTTTACTTCTTCACTTTTCTAAATACTTATTACTTCTCAAAGCATACTCCTTAAAAATGAAATTCTATCTTCTTTTCTTACTTTACTTCTTCGCTTTTCTAAATACTTATTACTTCTCAAAGCATACTCCTTAAAACTGAAACTCTATCTTCTTTTCTTACTTTACTTATTCACTTTTCTAAATACTTATTACTTCTCAAAGCATACTCCTTAAAACTGAAACTCTATCTTCTTTTCATACTTTACTTCTTCGCTTTTCTAAATACTTATTACTTCTCAAAGCATACTCCTTAAAACTGAAATTCTTTCTTCTTTTCATACTTTACTTCTTCACTTTTCTAAATACTTATTACTTCTCAAAGCATACTCCTTAAAACTGAAATTCTATCTTCTTTTCTTACTTTACTTCTTCGCTTTTCTAAATACTTATTACTTCTCAAAGCATACTCCTTAAAACTGAAACTCTATCTTCTTTTCTTACTTTACTTCTTCGCTTTTCTAAATACTTATTACTTCTCAAAGCATACTCCTTAAAACTGAAATTCTTTCTTCTTTTCATACTTTACTTCTTCACTTTTCTAAATACTTATTACTTCTCAAAGCATACTCCTTAAAACTGAAATTCTATCTTCTTTTCTTACTTTACTTCTTCACTTTTCTAAATACTTATTACTTCTCAAAGCATACTCCTTAAAACTGAAATTCTATCTTCTTTTCTTACTTTACTTCTTCGCTTTTCTAAATACTTATTACTTCTCAAAGCATACTCCTTAAAACTGAAACTCTATCTTCTTTTCTTACTTCACTCCTTCACTTTTCTAAATACTTATTACTTCTCAAAGCATACTCCTTAAAACTGAAATTCTTTCTTCTTTTCATACTTTACTTCTTCACTTTTCTAAATACTTATTACTTCTCAAAGCATACTCCTTAAAACTGAAATTCTATCTTCTTTTCTTACTTTACTTCTTCACTTTTCTAAATACTTGTTACTTCTCAAAGCATACTCTTTAAAACTTAAACTCTAAATTGTTTTCTGACTTTACTTCTTCACTTTTCTAAATACTTATTACTTCTCAAAGCATACTTTTTATAAACTGAAACTCTATCTTCTTTTCTTACTTTACTTCTTCGCTTTTCTAAATACTTATTACTTCTCAAAGCATACTCCTTAAAACTGAAACTCTATCTTCTTTTCTTACTTTACTTATTCACTTTTCTAAATACTTATTACTTCTCAAAGCATACTCCTTAAAACTGAAACTCTATCTTCTTTTCTTACTTTACTTCTTCACTTTTCTAAATACTTATTACTTCTCAAAGCATACTCCTTAAAACTGAAACTCTATCTTCTTTTATTACTTTACTTCTTCAAAATACTGTTACTTCTGAATACTCTTTAAAACTGAAACTCTATCATTACTTTACTTATTCACTTTTCTAAATACTTATTACTTCTCAAAGCATACTCAATAAAACTGAAACTCTATCTTCTTTTCTTACTTTACTTCTTCGCTTTTCAAAAAACTTATTACTTCTCAAAGCATACTCTTTAAAAATGAAATTCTATCTTCTTTTCTTACTTTACTTCTTCACTTTTCTAAATACTTATTACTTCTCAAAGCATACTCTTAAAACTGAAATTCTATCTTCTTTTCATACTTTACTTCTTCGCTTTTCTAAATACTTATTACTTCTCAAAGCATACTCCTTAAAACTGAAATTCTTTCTTCTTTTCATACTTTACTTCTTCACTTTTCTAAATACTTATTACTTCTCAAAGCATACTCCTTAAAACTGAAATTCTATCTTCTTTTCTTACTTTACTTCTTCGCTTTTCTAAATACTTATTACTTCTCAAAGCATACTCCTTAAAACTGAAACTCTATCTTCTTTTATTACTTTACTTCTTCACTTTTCTAAATACTTATTACTTCTCAAAGCATACTCCTTAAAACTGAAATTCTATCTTCTTTTCTTATTTAATTCTTCACTTTTCTAAATACTTATTACTTCTCAAAGTATACTCTTTAAAACTGAAATTCTTTCTTCTTTTCTTACTTTACTTATTCACTTTTCTAAATACTTATTACTTCTCAAAGCATACTCCTTAAAACTGAAATTCTATCTTCTTTTCTTATTTAATTCTTCACTTTTCTAAATACTTATTACTTCTCAAAGCATACTCCTTAAAACTGAAATTCTATCTTCTTTTCTTACTTTAATTCTTCACTTTCCTAAATACTTATTACTTCTCAAAGCATACTCCTTAAAACTGAAACTCTATCTTCTTTTCTTACTTTACTTCTTCACTTTTCTAAATACTTATTACTTCTCAAAGCATACTCCTTAAAACTGAAACTCTATCTTCTTTTCTTACTTTACTTCTTCACTTTCCAAAATACTTATTACTTCTCAAAGCATACTCCTTAAAACTGAAATTCTTTCTTCTTTTCTTACTTCACTCCTTCACTTTTCTAAATACTTATTACTTCTCAAAGCATACACTTTAAAACTGAAACTCTATCTTCTTTTCTTACTTAATTCTTCGCTTTTCTAAATACTTATTACTTCTCAAAGCATACTCTTTAAAACTTAAACTCTTTCTTCTTTTCTTACTTAATTCTTCACTTTTCTAAATACTTATTACTTCTCAAAGCATACTCTTTATAACTGAAATTCTATCTTCTTTTCTTACTTAATTCTTCGCTTTTCTAAATACTTATGCTTCTCAAAGCATACTCCTTAAAACTGAAATTCTATCTTCTTTTCTTACTTTACTTCTTCACTTTTCTAAATACTTGTTACTTCTCAAAGCATACTCTTTATAACTGAAATTCTTTCTTCTTTTCTTACTTTACTTATTCACTTTTCTAAATACTTATTACTTCTCAAAGCATACTCCTTAAAACTGAAACTCTATCTTCTTTTCTTACTTTACTTCTTCGCTTTTCAAAAAACTTATTACTTCTCAAAGCATACTCCTTAAAAATGAAATTCTATCTTCTTTTATTACTTTACTTCTTCACTTTTCTAAATACTTATTACTTCTCAAAGCATACTCCTTAAAACTGAAATTCTATCTTCTTTTCTTATTTAATTCTTCACTTTTCTAAATACTTATTACTTCTCAAAGTATACTCTTTAAAACTGAAATTCTTTCTTCTTTTCTTACTTTACTTATTCACTTTTCTAAATACTTATTACTTCTCAAAGCATACTCCTTAAAACTGAAATTCTATCTTCTTTTCTTATTTAATTCTTCACTTTTCTAAATACTTATTACTTCTCAAAGCATACTCCTTAAAACTGAAATTCTATCTTCTTTTCTTACTTTAATTCTTCACTTTCCTAAATACTTATTACTTCTCAAAGCATACTCTTTAAAACTGAAACTCTATCTTCTTTTCTTACTTAATTCTTCGCTTTTCTAAATACTTATTACTTCTCAAAGCATACTCCTTAAAACTGAAATTCTATCTTCTTTTCTTACTTTACTTCTTCACTTTTCTGAATACTTGTTACTTCTCAAAGCATACTCTTTATAACTTAAATTCTATCTTCTTTTCTTACTTTACTTCTTCACTTTCCAAAATACTTATTACTTCTCAAAGCATACTCCTTAAAACTGAAACTCTATCTTCTTTTCTTACTTTACTTCTTCACTTTTCTAAACACTTATTACTTCTCAAAGCATACTCCTTAAAATGAAATTCTATCTTCTTTTCTTACTTCACTCCTTCACTTTCCAAAATACTTATTACTTCTCAAAGCATACTCCTTAAAACTGAAATTCTATCTTCTTTTCTTACTTTACTTCTTCGCTTTTCTAAATACTTATTACTTCTCAAAGCATACACTTTAAAACTGAAACTCTATCTTCTTTTCTTACTTAATTCTTCGCTTTTCTAAATACTTATTACTTCTCAAAGCATACTCTTTAAAACTTAAACTCTTTCTTCTTTTCTTACTTTACTTATTCACTTTTCTAATTACTTGTTACTTCTCAAAGCATACTCTTTATAACTGAAATTCTATCTTCTTTTCTTACTTAATTCTTCGCTTTTCTAAATACTTATTACTTCTCAAAGCATACTCCTTAAAACTGAAATTCTTTCTTCTTTTCTTACTTTACTTATTCACTTTTCTAAATACTTATTACTTCTCAAAGCATACTCCTTAAAACTGAAATTCTATCTTCTTTTCTTACTTTACTTCTTCACTTTTCAAAAAACTTATTACTTCTCAAAGCATACTCTTTAAAAATGAAACTCTATCTTCTTTTCTTACTTTACTTCTTCGCTTTTCAAAAAACTTATTACTTCTCAAAGCATACTCTTTAAAAATGAAATTCTATCTTCTTTTATTACTTTACTTCTTCACTTTTCTAAATACTTATTACTTCTCAAAGCATACTCCTTAAAACTGAAATTCTATCTTCTTTTCTTACTTTACTTATTCACTTTTCTAAATACTTATTACTTCTCAAAGCATACTCCTTAAAACTGAAACTCTATCTTCTTTTCTTACTTTACTTATTCACTTTTCTAATTACTTGTTACTTCTCAAAGCATACTCTTTATAACTGAAATTCTATCTTCTTTTCTTACTTAATTCTTCGCTTTTCTAAATACTTGTTACTTCTCAAAGCATACTCTTTATAACTGAAACTCTATCTTCTTTTCATACTTTACTTATTCACTTTTCTAAATACTTATTACTTCTCAAAGCATACTCTTTATAACTGAAACTCTATCTTCTTTTATTACTTTACTTATTCACTTTTCTAAATACTTATTACTTCTCAAAGCATACTCCTTAAAACTGAAACTCTATCTTCTTTTCTTACTTTACTTCTTCGCTTTTCAAAAAACTTATTACTTCTCAAAGCATACTCTTTAAAAATGAAATTCTATCTTCTTTTCTTACTTTACTTCTTCGCTTTTCTAAATACTTATTACTTCTCAAAGCATACTCCTTAAAACTGAAATTCTATCTTCTTTTCTTACTTTAATTCTTCACTTTTCTAAATACTTATTACTTCTCAAAGCATACTCCTTAAAACTGAAATTCTATCTTCTTTTCTTACTTTACTTCTTCACTTTTCTAAATACTTATTACTTCTCAAAGCATACTCCTTAAAACTGAAACTCTATCTTCTTTTCTTATTTACTTCTTCACTTTTCTAAATAATTGTTACTTCTCAAAGCATACTCCTTAAAACTTAAATTCTATCTTCTTTTCTTACTTTACTTCTTCACTTTTCTAAATACTTATTACTTCTCAAAGCATACTCCTTAAAACTGAAACTCTATCTTCTTTTCTTACTTTACTTCTTCACTTTTCTAAACACTTATTACTTCTCAAAGCATACTCCTTAAAACTGAAACTCTATCTTCTTTTCTTACTTTACTTCTTCGCTTTTCTAAATACTTTACTTCTCAAAGCATACTCCTTATAACTGAAACTCTATCTTCTTTTCTTACTTTACTTATTCACTTTTCTAAATACTTATTACTTCTCAAAGCATACTCCTTAAAACTGAAACTCTATCTTCTTTTCTTACTTTACTTCTTCACTTTCGAAAATACTTATTACTTCTCAAAGCATACTCCTTAAAAACTGAAATTCTATCATCTTTTCTTACTTTAATTCTTCACTTTTCTAAATACTTATTACTTCTCAAAGCATACACTTTAAAACTGAAACTCTATCTTCTTTTCTTACTTTACTTCTTCACTTTTCTAAACACTTATTACTTCTCAAAGCATACTCCTTAAAACTGAAATTCTATCTTCTTTTCTTACTTTACTTTTTCACTTTTCAAAAACTTATTACTTCTCAAAGCATACTCTTTAAAAATGAAATTCTATCTTCTTTTCTTACTTTACTTCTTCACTTTCGAAAATACTTATTACTTCTCAAAGCATACTCCTTAAAACTGAAACTCTATCTTCTTTTCTTACTTTAATTCTTCACTTTTCTAAATACTTATTACTTCTCAAAGCATACACTTTAAAACTGAAACTCTATCTTCTTTTCTTACTTAATTCTTCGCTTTTCTAAATACTTATTACTTCTCAAAGCATACTCTTTATAACTTAAATTCTATCTTCTTTTCT